>CAUYLG010006760.1:0-31582 GCA_963573385.1 Cacajao melanocephalus | reverse complement strand
GGGAGAGATAGCATGGGGAGAAATGCCAGATATAGGTGATGGGGAGGAAGGCAGCAAATCACACTGCCATGTGTGTACCTGTGCAACAATCTTGCATGTTCTTCACATGTACCCCAAAACCTAAAATGCAATAAAAAAATTATGGCTTTAAATAATAAAAATTATTTCAGATCCTAATACTAACTGATAAATCTTTCTTGTATATACTCACCTTTCACATAAACACACATCCTCTTATTCTACTAATTCACCTATATTGAGTACTTACTATGTGCAAGACATCATGTTAATCACTTCACATGAATCTTCTCATGTGATTCTCCACAGTAACCCTATGAGGTAGCTACTACTATTACACCTGTTTTACACATGAGAAAACTGAAGCCCAGAAAAGTTCCGAAGTTCAGAAAAGCTCCAAGCAAGTGGAGGAGTTAGGGTTTGAATTCAAGTGTGTTTGACTTGAGAGCCCAAACCCCTAAACCACTACATTCTACTTTCACTTTTCTTAACAGTGATAAGTCATGTTGATAGTACATGCCAGTCATATGATGTGGTCAAAATAGCACTTTACTTCTGTGGAGTTCCTTCCAAATCCCACAGCCCCAGCCTAATTATGAGAAAAACATAATACGAATATCACTGGAGGAACATTCGAAAAAAATACCTAATCAGTACCCCCGCCAAACTGCCAAGGTCATAAAAAATAAGGAAAAAGATCCAGGTGACATCTATGAAAATGATGGAGTAGGGAACTCCTGTGAAAGTTCTCAGAATAAAAATGGAGCCACTGTGTTTAAAAAAAATACCACAATGATAAACTGGATAAATAAAATGTGGCACATATACACCATGAAATACTATGCAGCTATAAAAAAGGATGAGATCGTGTCCTTTGCAGGGACATGGATGAAGCTGGAAACCATCATTTTCAGCAAACTAACACAAGAACAGAAAACCAAACACTGCATGTTCTCACTCACAAGTGGGAGTTGAACAATGAGAACACATGGACACAGGGAGGGGAACATCACACACTGGAGCCTGTAGGGGGGTGGGGGACTATGAGGAAGGATAGCATTAGGAGAAATACCTAATGCACATGGTGGGTTGATGGATGCAGCAAACCACCATGGCACATGTATACCTATGTAACAAACCTGCACATTGTGCACATGTATCCCAGAACTTAAAGTATAATTTTTAAAACATACCTGACAGAGCCAGGGAATACCATGAAGGGAGGATTCTCATGCATAAATCACAGATAACAAGAACTTTCTCAGAAGACTGCAAAAACCACAACCTTGCACAAAGGCCATCACAAACTTACACACACAAAAATGCTTCTGCAAGGGTATCTGCCCAGCAACTGCCTGTCCAGCCTTGGAGTGATGCCACCCTTATTACTAATCCTTGTAGCCAAGGCTCATTATCTCCAGGCAAGTAATCCTCATTTGTCTTTTAAAAACTTTGTCTTCATCTACCTCCCCAAATACGTACATAGTTTACTATGACATGTATTACCATTGCAATGCTCTATTCCTGACTACACATCATTTTCTTTTGGAGGGCCTCTCTCTCTGTGTGTTATTTAGGTGAACATAAATAGTGTCCAGAAGTGGGACCTGAAAAAGATCTCTATCAGAAGGAATTGGAGATTGTTGGAACTAGTGTGCAGTACTCACTTGAGCCCTTTGAGCTCTCTGCTTCTGCAACCTACTTTTTCTGCCCTGATAAGTCTTCTGTCAGGCCATGCCTCCTTCTTGGTAGAGGATTTTCGACTTTATTCAGGACTTGGTAATAAGGCCACCTTAATAAGAGACCTTGCATCCCTCCTGGGATGATAAGAGACTTTTTGTCTTGTCTAGCAAGTCCTTTCTAATATAAAGACAATGTCCTTCTGGTTTGGGTACTCAAGTTTCTGTAGAAGTTATGCCCTGTCTGAGAGACACGTCTTTTCTGGTGAATTTACTTTTGATTCTTTCTACATACCTAATTTAATATTTTATTTGATTGCCATTCTTCATTTAAAATTCTTATGAGCACTCTAATTTTAATTTCATTTTGGTTTTGTTTTGCATCTCTATAAATGATTTGTCTCTTTTTTCTTGTTTCTAAAAATCTTCTAAGAGCAAAATATTGTAAATGGTGGGCACAAGGAGGCTGGTGAAAAGCCACTAGGGTGGCTGCGCATGGTGGTTCATACCTGTAATCCCAGGAGTTTGGGAGGCCAAAACAGGAGGATCACTTAAAGCCAGGAGTTTGAGACCAGCCTGGGCAACAAATCAAGACCCCAATCTCTCCAAAAAAAAAAAAAAATCCTAATAAAACTAAAATTACTTAAAAGCCACTAGGACGATCACCACCATCTAAAACATTAGTCCAAACTCCTGACAGTCTCTGACAGGATTTATAAGATTTTCTTTGCTTTCAAGAGATTAGTAAGAAATGGAATGAGATTCTTAAACATTAAGGTATGCCAGGTTTTCAGAGATTTCAGCCAGGTATAATAGAGATTCTAGTGCACATGTTTTTTTGTTTCTGTTTTTGTTTTTGTTTTTGTTTTTGTTTTTGAGATGGATTCTCACTCTGTCGTCCAGGCTGGAGTAGTGGCACAACCTCGGCTCACTACAACCTCTGCCTTCCAGGTTCAAGCAATTCTCCTGCCTCGGCCTCCAGAGTAGCTGGGATTACAGGCACGTGCCACCACACCCAGCTAATTTTTCATATTTTTAGTAGAGACAGGGGTTTCACCATATTGGCCAGGCTGGTTTTGAACTCCTGACCTCAAGTGATCTGCCTGGCTCGGCCTCCTAAACTGCTAGGATTATAGGTGTGAGACATCATGCCCAGCCTAGTTCACATGTTTAAATTAATGGGCAAACTAAATCAAGAAAATTCAGAGCTCAACAGCCATCATACAAACTCTTTGAGCTTGTTAAAAAAAAAAAAAAAAAAAAAACTGAAACCAACTATAGAGTTAATATACAGAGCCTTCTAAGTTCTCTATCTCTCTATCTGTTTTTCTACCTATTTTGAATCTGCTGGCTTTTCTACTGGTGTTGAGATAGACTCACAACTTATGGTGTTCCAGCCAAGAAATAAAAGGTCTTAAAAGGCTTTCAAATTAATGGCTTTACAAATTACAACATCTCTATGGCAACCAACAACCTAAACCTAAGAGACATCCCTTTTAATATAAATTTAGGTTTGCGTAAATAACAATAGTTTAGGGTGATAGAACAGTTAATTGAAGAATTAATATTCTATAAGAAATAGAACTAGATGAATGTCTATAAAAGCCTCTCTACTCAAATAGAAAAAAATCTTAAGCTTCGAGCAATTATAATATAAGCTATCTTTGTCCAACATAAAAATTGCTTTGTCTGCCATGCAGGCGCCAAAAAAAGTTAGAAAAAAAAAACTAGCAAGATGCTTCCCTGCCCACATTAACTTGTCAAGCAAACCAAACCAACAAACAAAAGATAGATTTGTTACTAAAAATTTAAGACTACTTGAAGATTTGGGTTTCCTTATACAATTTAGCCAGTTCTAACTAGAATGTACACACTAACATTTTAACCCTATATTCATTTGAATTTGAGAAAAAGGGGATAAAAGGCAAAAGGGATCTAAAAAAAAAAGCAAGCTGCTTTACTCAAAATTTTAGTCCACAGCCTTCATTAGATTTACCTATTAGGGCAAGTAAAGTTTAACCTTTTGAGCAGGTCCTATTTTGTAAGAAGCATAATTTTGATTTAATTATAATTTATAAACTGATGAGTTTGTATTATTATCTCATGGCTAAAATTTGACAATGAAAGTTATAAGATTGTACATGAGTGTGTATATAGATATATACATATGTTTAAGTGTGTTTATGCATACATACATGTATTATGTTGTATGTTGTATCTACATAGTAAAATCTGGTGTAGTCAGCCAGAAATGTCTTAAGAAATTCTATTCATATTCATATAAATACAAATATCATTCAAGGCTATTATGAATACCTTTATGTGCATAAACTAGAAAACCTAGAAGAGAGGGATAAATTCCTGGAAATATACAACCCTCCTAGATTAAACCAGGAAGAAATAGAAACTCTGAACAGGCCAATAACAAGCAGCAAGATTGAAATTCACATAAATGAAATCATACAGTATGCATTTTGTGTGTATGTCTGGCTTCTTGCATGCAAATAATTCAGATGTTTTTGAGATTGTGAGCTGCTTTTGACTCTCCTCATTAATAAGCACAAAATAATTGCTTCCCTGTCCAAGCTGTGCTGAGATCTGATTCTGGTTACTTACTAGGAGGCAATGAGGGTGGTGGGGTGGATCTGGAGAAAAAGAAATACTGTCTCACAGGAACCTTCTTCAGGTGAAATCATTACCTTGTCTCCATGAAAAGAGAAGTTATTCTTCTCTGGCAAGGAAAAAGAGCTGCTTCTACTATTAAAAAAAAGAGAGAGAGAGAGAAATTTGGGAGGTCATAACACTTGGGCTCATATATATCCCAGATCTCCATGTTCCATTCTTTTCCTATCTGATTTTGGCTTAATGAACCTGACAAGGTTGGACATTTAGTCCTCTTCACAGTTCTGTCACCCTTATTATCAGATCTTGAGTCTGGTTTTTAGTACATTCTGTCCCTACCGCTGTGGGAGGTAAGACTCTCCTTTAAAGCTGCTGTGCAGGCAGAGCTTCTACTGCCTTCAAATCAGCCACTCTACTCCAAAATCCTTATTAATATCATTGTTTATATATCAGTTAGGCATCACAGCCACTTGACCTCCCCATGTCTTGCCCTCCGCCTACATGTCATTCTAATAAAATAGCGCATACCACAGGAGAGAGCTCAAGTATTTGCAATGTCACTTCATGCCAGGGTTATGGCCATACATACCACTTACCACCAGCAATAGGGTCCCTATTGCTTTTAGACCAAGTGAACAATACAATTCCAAAATCCTATTCTATCTGTTTTCTACAACCACTTCTAATATCAAACGTTTTTGCCAGGGTCCTCTAGAAAACAGAGTCTGAGCAATAATTCAAGTACTAACCATTTGAGTGTGTGCAAGCCCAAGGCAACAGGGGTGATGAAAAAGGATAAGTCAGGCAAAAAAGATGCAAACCAATGTGATGAAATGTATTACCTCACTGGCCATTACTTCAAAAAATACAAGTCACTTGCCAGGTAGGTTTGCTCAGCATATGGGACTTTTTCCAGAATGGTTGAAAGGAAAAAAACACACACACATACATGCATGCACAAACACACATATTTTCAAGTAGTTTTATAAGGGTGAAGTGAATTGTCTGCCTGACTCCCTCATGCTTCTTGATTTCCATGAATTAAGGTTCATACCCCAGAGAGCTGACTCTCCTTCACTTCTAGGTTGCACCATTTGGTCCCTTGACAGCTTCTCACAAAACCAAATCCCATACCCGTGGTGTAGCATTTTACCCAAATATGGAAGTAGAGTGATAACTTGGCACTGATAGGCTCAGAGTGTAGAACATGAGGGCCATTCAGGTTCAGGGCTTCAACTTAGAATACCTCATAGCTCTGGGAGCTCACAAGGGATGCCAAAAAACAACTGAAATGGCAGCAGCACAATTTGTAAAGCAGATAGCATCTTGGAAAGGAATCTAAGAAAGTACACAAGTTTGTGCCAAATACAGATTAGTCCAAATAAGACAAAAGGATAGTTTGGACTAGGTTGGTGACAGTGGGAATGGAGAAAAAAGGACAGATTTAGTGTACATTTTGAAGCTAGAGCCAACAGCACTTTCTAGTAAACTGAATGTGAGGACTCAGAGAAAGGTAGGATTGCTGGATGACCCCTACATGTTTTTACTTGAGTAACTGGATAGACTGTTACATTATTTCGGATAGACTGTTACATTATTTCGGAGATATAGGTTATGGGGGAGGAATTAGATTTGGCACTGAAGGAATCAATATTTAGTCAATAATGTCCAAATGTTTGGTCAAAAAATTTTGCATTTGTGTGATTTTTTAACTGAAACATTACAGTTAATAATCACATCCCATGACAGTTTCATCTCATAACTCAACCCAAGACCAGTCCTACAAATGGATAGAACCAGTTACCACTTACATAGTATAGTTGGCAGAGCACGGAGCAGCCTGTCCCCAAAAGATCTCTCCCGATCTATTGGCCAGATGCCCATAACCTGAGTTCTGATTTTCTATTGCTGTGTAATGAACCACTCCAAACTTAGTAACTTAAAACAACATTTATGTTGGTGACTGATCTACAACATGGACAATGTTTGTCACAGTAATATCATGTGGTATCAGCTGGGGCAGCTCAACTGGGAGCTAGGGGACCTATATCCAAGATGGCACACTCACATTGACTGGCAAAGTGGTACTGGCTGTCAGGTGGGAGTCCAGCCAGGGTGGAAAGCCAGGATCCTTGGCACCTCTCCACAGGAACCTCTGCATGGGCTGGCTGGCCTTTCTCATAGCATGTGGCTGGATTCCAAGAGCAAACACCCCCAGAACAGGAAGATGCCAGTTTCTTGAGGTATAGGTCCAGAAACTGACACGGTATCACTTCTACCATAATCTATTGGTCAAGCATTCACAGAATCCCAACTCAAGGGGAAGGTACTAGGCATCAACTGACAATGAGAAGAGTGTCCAAAAATTGGGGGATCACGTTTTTAAATGATCTTAGTACCCATACTCTGGTACTAATGGTGCCTTTGGTTTTATAGGGCAGGTAGGGAAGAGATGCCTAAACCATTCATTAAGTGTCTGTTTATATGATTTTGTCAGATGAGCCACTTGATACCCATCAGGTCCCTGAGAGAATGGGAGCCAGCATAGAGATAATAATATAGCTACCACTTTTGGGGCACTTACCATGTGCCAGACATTATTTTGAATTCTTTACATGTATCAGCTCATTGGATTCTCTCAATAATCCCAAAAGGTAACTTCATATTGTTATCTTTATTTTACAGATGAGGTAATTGAGACATAGATGGGTTAAATAATTTGCCTAAAATTATAAAGCCACAAAGTAGGTGAGCTTGAATTCCAGCTCAGAACTATCTAACTCAAGTGTCCACACTCAAAAAAAACAAAATGATGCCATATTGGAAAGGGTAGCGATGGGCTTATCAGAGAAAGATAGGCTACCCCAGGCCACAGCCCTGAGAGTACTCAACAGTTCAGTAAGAGTTCACTGGTAGCAGCCTTACAGGAATAAATACATGTAAAATATTAGCGCAGTTGAGATTTTCTACCACTGAAGGTTCCTGGTCTCAGAAAGCATGGAAGGAAACAAATATTCATTGTCTAGTACTTTTTATTTGTCAGGCATTATGCTAAGTGCTTTACATGCATAGATTTCATATAATTCTTGGAGTAATCATGTGTTAATTATTGTTATTACTGCCATTTTATGCCTGAGGAAATTGAGACTTAGATTATCTAATTTATGCAAGGTCACACAGGTGGTAAGTGGCCATTGTGAGGTTCTAGCTGAGATTTGAGTTCAAACTCCTACTCTCAATCATTACACATGAAACCTTGGTGCCTATAAGCAGGGTAGTCTCAGGATTGGGACTGTTATATAGGACTCTGGGAAAAATATTACTGGAAAAAGTTGGAAGAGGATGAAGGATACCCCAAGTCTATCTAGTCCATCATACTGCTCTTAAATAGGCATCACCTCCAGCTAGTTGCTTCTTTTTAGAATGCCTCCTTGTGCCTACTTTCTTTTGTCCAAGATGTCATTAGCAGCCAAGAATATTGACTCTACAGGGCACAAGATAGCTGAACAAATTAATCTCCAATTATTGTCCTCTTTATTCCTAGTTAATTAATAGCTAACTATTGAAGAGAGATTAAAATAATTGACTTCCTGATGACATTGAGCAATTAAATTCTTAGCTCCTTTCACAAGTCTAATCACTGCCTAAGTGGAGATTAATAGAGATGGATCCCTTCTCCATCTAATTTCCATTTTGCAACCAACTGTCCATTAAAAGCTCTGACTCTCCAAGATGCTTTCCTGGAAGCAAGTTTAAGTTTTCGTCCAGGGTGTTGAGTGCACCAAAATCTCACAAATCACCACTGAAAAACATACTCATATAACCAAACACCACCTGTTCCTCAATAACCTATGGAAATTAAAAAAATTAAAAATAAAAATAAATCTTGGCCCAGTTAAAGCAAACATTTCCAAGCAATTGACACATTGCTAATTGCAAATAACTAGCTGTCCAGAAAAGGATGAAAGCAGAAGGGAACCTAGATTTTAAGATGACAGTTGGATCACTTAAATGATTCCTAGAACTACAACCAAAAGATTAGGTTCAAGCCTACCTAGCTTTTTCCTGTGCAGATTTCTAAATCCTGGTAGCCTGGTCTCTTGGCCTTCAGCTTCAACCCCTCTCTATTTTGGAAAAACACACAGCCTCTAGCCTAGAAAGTTATAAAAACCTAACACTAGAAACCCACCATTCCAAGGCCAGAAGTAGAGTCCAAACTAGGTTTTCAGATTAGTATCCCAGTGTTAAATTTGGCCTTCCATCCCACTAATAGGGTATGTCCCATTCTAGCATGACCTGAACCTCAATATGCTTCTAGTCAAATTTTTCCTTTCAAAATAGTTCTCATACTCAGCCTGCCTCACTTTCACTGGCCAGACCTAGACATCAGTCCATGAACCACTTGTCTTAGAGACACCTCCTGTGCATTAGTCCATTCTTCCACTGCTATAAAGAAATACCTGAAACTGGGTAATTTATAAAGAAAAGAGGTTTAATTGGCTCACAGTTCCAAAGGTCATACAGGAACCATAGTAGCGTCTGCTTCTGGGGAGGCCACAGAAAACTTACAATCATGGTGGAAGGTGAAGAAGAAACAGGTACATATTACATGGCCAGAGCAGGAAGAAGAGATAGAGTGAGAAGGTGCTAGACACTTTTAAACAACCAAATCTCATGACAACTCACTCATTCATTATCACAAGAACAGCACCAAGGAGGTGGTGCTAACCCATTCTTGAGATCTCCACCCCCATGATCCAATCACCTCCCACCAGGCCGCACCACCAACACTGGGGAATACTATTCAACATGAGATTTAGTAGGGACACAGAGTCAAATTACATCATCCTGGAAGAGTTCACAGCAGCTCTGTCATTCCTAATCCTAGTTATCATAGGAGCTGAAGGAGGAAGCTACCACTTTCTGACTGATGGCATCAGTCTATTAAGTAGTTGGTAAAGACTGATCTTATAAACACAAACATTCACCTCTCCAGCAACAACCTCAGAAGCATTGTCTGCACACAGTACTTCTGTGGGAGCATCTCATGACTGTCTTCAGTGACTTGGCATGACCTGAATCTTGCTTCTGAAAATCTAAGGCACCTAGGTAGAGGAACAGGCAGAACTGCTATCCTTTATTTTCTGTGGTCGCACCTGTTAAAGGTCTGGTTCTAGGTCCAAACCTGGACCTCCGAAGAGCAGTATGTTTCATCTTGGCCTATTTCTGGCTGTACCACGTCTGACCTGTAGCAATAGCAGCAGCACAGCCCACCCCGACTAGACTTAATTATGTCCAATTGTTCTGTGTCTTCTTTACTGGGTAAATTCTCAGAACTGAAAGTTCAGGCATTGTTTCCCCAAGGACGTTAAATTGTACCATTGGTCTGAGTCTCCTCAAAATAAATATACTTTCTCATGGCCAGAAAAATAAAACAGCAAGCTCCAGATGTGCCCCATTTTTATCCCACTGTTTACAGCCTGAGTAGTAATAGTGAAGGGAGAAGTATCCACATATCCTCATCTCCAACCTGCTGGATAATCCTGAAGGGATGGCATACATATTTAAAGTAAATAAATACCAGTGAGTAGAAGAATACTTACAACTTTATCCACACATACACCAAAGTACAGCCTTTCAAATACAACTGAGCCAATTGTGAGATTGCTATATGTGTTGCCAGCCTGGTTTTCATTGACCTATTTGCTGTAGAAAAGAAAGTTCACCTACACTCTCGCCATGGACAAAGGTATTTGGCATTCTATCAGTTCTTTGCAAAGCCTGGGAAGTAGTGGAATGGCAGTGGCCATTTGGCCTGGGCCTTAAGCAAAAGGAGTCCTCAAATATGGGCTAATGCACAGAGCAGGGGAATTGGGTGAAGCCTCATCACAAATATTGATTCTAATCAAAATCCACAAGAGATGACACTAATTAAAACTGAGATAAAAGGGTGAAGCACCTCAAGATCTAACACAGTAATAATAAAGCTGATTATTACTGAGTGTTTTCTGTGTGGAAGGTATATTATATATATTATGTCATTTAGGCTCACAGCTATCCTAGAGATAAGTGCTACAGTTGGATTTTCTGAAAGCAGAGGGCTCCAAGAGTAGCAGGAAAGTTGACAGCTCTGAGGGTAGAAGAGAGAATAGCTAAATCCCCTGAGCCTCTGGCACACAAAGATATGGGAGTCAGGTTCTGAGAGAATCTGGGTTCTGTACCCCACTTGAAATCCAGAGGTAATACTAGAAATTCTGATAGTGTTTCCCTCTAGACTTAGTTGACCTCTCCATCTTAATCCTTGTCAACATTCATGGTGACTTTAGCTGCTTCAAACAGAGGCCGATCCCTTCTAGATTTCATCTGCTCTTGCACCCATAGAGATTTGCATCTTGTGGTTATCTCCTCTGGGTAATAATTAATCCTTACTTTTGGCCTTTCAGCAACCTCTTTCATCTGATGGAACTTTAAAAAATATTTACGGAGGGCCAGGCACGGTGGCTCATGCCTGTAATCCCAGCACTTTGGGAGGGTGAGGCAACCAGGAAATCAAGGCTGTAGTGAGCTATGATCACGCCACTGCACTCTAGCCTAGGTGACAGGGCAAGACCCTGTCTAAAATAAAAAAACAAAAACTAAATATACTGCTATCATAATAATCCAGCACACATGTTCTTTAGTATTTACCCAAAAAAGTTGATAACTCATATCCACACCAAAACCTGCATACATATATTTATAGCAGCTTTATTCACAATTGCCAAAACTTGAAAGCAACCAAGATGTCCTTCAGTGGGTGATTAGATTAGTAAACTGTGGTACATCCAGACAATGGAACATTATTCAGTGCCAAAAAGAAATGAACTGTGAAAGCCATGAAAAGACATAAAGGAAGCAAATACATATTGCTAAATGAAAAGCCAATCTGGAAAGAGTACATACGGCATAATCTCAACTATATGACATTCTGGAAAAGGCAAAAATGACAACAGTAAAAACAGGGGTTAATGGGGGGATAAATAGCCAGACCACAGAGGATATTTAGGGCAGTGAAATCAATCTGTATGATACTATAATGGTGGCTAAATGCCACCATTTATCCAAACCCATAGAATGTACTACATTAAGGGTGAACCCTGATGTAAACTATAGATGATAAGGATGTGTCAATGTAGGTTCATCAATTGTACCACTCTGGTGACAGATGTTGATAATTGGGAAGACTATGCATGTGTGGGGACATGGGGTATTTGGGAACTCTCTGAACCTTCTGCTCAATTTTGCTGTGAATCTAAAACTGTTCTAAAAAAGTAAAGTCCCAAAACGTAAAATAATGACTATGATTAACCAAAACACATCAAACATATAAAATTCTGAAAGCTCATTATGATACTCAAGGAAAAAATACTCATTGATCATCATTAGAAGTTTCTAGAGAAATACTTTATTACATTAAAAGTTAATAAATAAAGGTAAAGAATTAAACACTGACTCTGTGTTTCCTGATCAAATACTATTTCACTAAATAGTTGATGAGAAAAGTTCTTTATTATGGAAAATTCTACTGATCAATGCAAAAGGAATGATGAGATTACAAAATTACCATTTTGCAACTCCTAAGAAAATAATGGACTTTAGCAAAGGTCGTCAACGAATGCTAACCCCATTGGGAAAAAGTTTAGTAAGGAACAGGCCAATCACATCTCATCACTAAATCAATCTCTCCACTAAAAGTGAAGAAGACATGATATGTCTTCTGATTGATGCAATAGAATGTACACAGCCCCACTTACGAAGTATTTTTGCCAAAAGAAATGAACATGAAATAAATTAATTCTGTAGTCTAGTTCTAAATACTAGTTTATAAGAAATAAAAAAAAGACAGAGGAGCAAATTAAATGGTATCTGGTAATCAACCAAATGCAATAAGTGGGACGTTTTAAGGGACAAATCACTCAATTTATTCAATAACATGGGAAGAAAAGGGGGAGGAAAAGTTGTTATAGAATACAACAGACTTAAGAAACACAGCCACAAAAATGTGTGTTGCCTAGTTGGATCTGATTGAAACTAACAATTTTTTAAGAAAACAGAAAATTTTGAATATGGGCTAGGTATTAGATCATATTAGTCAATTATTATGGACCTTGATAGAAATGATAATATCATTGTGATTATATTTTTTAAACTCCTTATTAGTTTTTTAGAAAGTTATTTAAATTGTATGTGTGTGTGTGTGTGTGTGTACATAGACATGTGCATGCACACACACACATACACTATATATATCCTTTAAAAAATACATTGATTCTGGCCAGGCATGGTGGCTCATGCCTGTAATCCCAGCACTTTGTGAAGCCAAGGCGAGTGGATCACTTGAGGTCAGGAGTTCAAGACCAGCCTGGCAAACATGGTGAAACCCTGTCTCTACTAAAAATACAAAAAATTAGCTGGGCGCAGGGTGCGTGCTTGTAATCCCAGTTACTTGGGAAGCTGAGGCAGGAGAATCACTTGAACCCAGGAGACAGAGGTTGCAGTAAGCTGAGATTGTGCCGATGCACCCCAGCCTGGATGACAGAGTGAGATTCTGTCTCAAAAACAAAACAACAAAACAAAACAAATACACTGATTCTAAGAGTGGGAAGGTTAGGTATTGGTTGAAAGAGCAGCTTTGTTTTCTAGCTTGGTTGCTAAGTTAGGTTGCTAAGCAGCAGCAGAGAGTGATACAGAAGCACCTTAAGCCTATGTTTTGAGAACTTACATTTAAGTCTTTAATCCATTTTGAGTCAATTTTTGAATATGGTATAAAATAAGTCTCCAATTTTATTCTGCAGTATGTGGATACCCAGTTTTCCCAATACTATCTATAGAAGAGACTTTCCTTTCCTCATTGTGTATTCTTGGTACCTTTGTCAAAAACTAGCTAACCATATATGCATGGTTTTATTTTTTATTTCTGAGGTCTTTATTTCTTTTCATTGGTCTATGTGTCTGTTTTTATTCTGGTACCATATTGCTTTGATTACTATAACTTTGTAATATAGTTTGAAATCAGGGAGTGTGATGCCTCCAGCTTTGTTCTTTTTTCTCAATATTGCTTTGGCTATTCAGGGTCTTTTGTGGTTCCATATGAACTTTAGGATTGTGTTTTCTATCTCTGTGAAATATGCCATTGGAAATTTAATAGGGATTGATTGCATTGAACCTGTAGATCACTTTCGGTAGTACAGACATTTTGACAATATTAATTCTTCCAATTCATGAATATGAGATATTTTCCATTTATTTTTATAATATAACTTTCCATTTTTAAAATAAATTTTTCATTGTTTTTATAATACAATTTATTTCATCAATGTCTTATAGTTTTCAGTGTACAGATCCTTCACCTCCTTGGTTAAATTTATTCCTAAGTATTTTAATATTTTTAATGCTAGAATGAAATTGGACCCTTTTCTTATACCATGTGCAAAAGATAACTAAAAATGGATTAAAAACTTAAATAGGTCTGAAATAAGGTCTGAAATCACACAATTCCTAGAAGAAAGCATAGGGGAAAAGCTCAACTTTTGTCTTGGCAGCGATTTTTTTCTTTTGACATGACACCAAAAACACAGGCAACCAAAGAAAAAATAAACAAATGGGACTACACAGCAAAAGAAACAATCGACAAAATGAAAATACAACTTACAGCATGGGAAAATATTATAAACCATGTATCTGATAAGGAGTTAATATCTAAGATATAAATAATATATATAATATATAAGAAAATCACACAACTCAATAGCAAAATATAATAATAACCTGAGTATAAAATGGGCAAATGATCTGAATAAACATTTTTCCAAAGAAGATATACAAATGGCCAGCAGGTATATAAAAAGATGCTCAACCTCACTAATCATCAGGAAAATGCAGATAAAAATCATCATAAGGTATCATTTCATACCTGTTCAGGTGGCTATTATCAAAAAGACAGGAGTGACATGTGTTGGAGAGGGTATAGAGTAAAGGGACCCCTTATGCACTGTTGGTGTGAATGTAAATTAGTTAAACCCCTATGGAAAACAGTATAGTGGACTCTTGTATTAATTAGGGTTCTCTAGAGGGACTGAACTAATAGGATAAATGTATACAAAAAGAGGAGCTTATTAAGGAGTATTGGCTCACACAATCACAAGGTGAGGTCTCACAATAGGCTGCCTCCAAGCTGAGGAGCAAGGAAGCCAGTCCAAGTCCCAAAACCTCAAAAGTAGGGAAGCCAACAGTGCAACAGCCTTCAGTCTGTGGTCAAAGATCCAAGAGTAGAACTTGGAGTCCCGTTTGAGGGCAGGAAACATCCAGTAAGAGAAAAAGATGTAGTCCGAGAGACTAAGCCAATCTAGTCTTTCCACATTCTTCTGTCTCCTTTTATTCTGGCCACACTGGCAGCTGGGATGGAGTGTGGGTCTGCCTTTCCCAGCCCACTGACTCAAATGTTAATCTCCTTTGGCAACACCCTCAGACACACCCAGGAACAATACTTTGCATCCTTCAATCCAATCAAGTTGGAACTAAATATTAACCATCATATCACTCAAAAAATTTAAAATGAACTACCATACAATCCAACAATGCCAATTTTAGGTATATATCCACATGAAATGAAATCAGTATGCCAAATAGATATATATATTCCCATATTTATTGCACCACTATTCACACTAGCCAAGATACGAAATCAACCTAAGGGTCCATCAATGGATTAACAGATGAAGAAAATGTCACACACACACACACACAAACACACTCCCCCCCACACACACACATACAGAGAGAGAGAGAGAGAGAGAGAGAGAGAGAGAGAAGAATATTATTCAGTAATATAAAAGAAGGAAATTCTGCCATTTGTGGCAACATGAATGAACCTGGAGGACATTATGCTAAGTGAAATAAGCCAGATACAGAAAGACAAACGCTGAATGATCTCACTTATATGTGGAATCTTAAAAAGTTAAAATCACAGAAGCAGAGAGTAGAGCAGCAGTTGCCAGGGGCAACCTGTGGTGAGGTGATGGGGAGAAGTTGGTCAAAGGGTACAAACTTTCAATTGCAAGATGAACCAGTTGTGGGACTCTAATATACAGCATGGGTGGTGATAAAGGTGTTAATTTATTTGATTGTGAAACATTACACCATGTATATGTATATTAAATCATTACTCTGTACACCTTGATTATATTAAATCTTCATCTATTAAATATTTCTAAGACTGTAGTATTAGGTTAAAGAAAATGAGTGACACAATATTACTCACAAATCCACCACTTGAAAGCCCCACAAAATTAGCTGGCCATTAAGGCTGCCAAGGGTGAAAATAAATAAAGCTTGTGATCCAGAAGTTGTTGAGGGAAATCATCCAGGACTCCAAAATAGATTTCAGTTTCCACAGTGCAGCCTTAGAGTGCTTCAGAAGACTGTTGAAGCATACCTGGTGCTGTTATTGAAGATTTTAACCTGTGAGTCATCCGTGATGAGAGAGTCTCTAACTTGCCTTAGGATGCCCTGTTAGCCTGCTTGATGTGGTGAAAAAGAGCTTAAGGCAGTTTTTACAGTGTTTAGTAGTAAATTATGCAAAACGTTTTAACTTGTGACTTTATTGGAAGGAAATATTTATATATTGCATTTAAGCTTAAGTCATCCCATCACTCAAGATGGTATGAAAAATAACTACTCAGATTCAGCGATGTGAGCATTGTTGTTCAAGAGTGGCAAATTGCCAGTATGAAGAATGGGTGGATGATAGTTCTTCCATGTTTCTGTATATTAATGAGTTGTTGGGTAGTAATTGCAATAATAGAGTTGATTAAATGCATTGGAGGGCATTTTTTCAATAATATTGTTTATGACTTGATCTAATTGTTCAATAATCAAGGCTATTAAAAAAGAACCTGAACCTGAATAAGCACCAACAGCCAACCAATAATTTACAGGAAATGAAGATGACAGAGAAGCATGTTAAAAACTATAGGAAAGCTTTTGACAAAATCCAGGATGTGAAAAATTCTACTGAACAAACCACCCAATTTCTTCAACAAATAAATTGCCAAAAATAAAGAGATAGGAGGGGAACCTATAAATTAAAGTAAATATAAGAGACATATCAACCAATAACAGTGTACGGATGGCAAGTGTGGGATAGGGTGGGGTAGAGTTGGGAAAGTAGTAGGGATATAGATGCAACAACATTGATTATTAGTTAATAATTGTTGAATCTGGGTGAGGGGAACATGTGGTTTCTTTATACTGTTCTGTCTACTTCTGTATCATAATGAACATATAAAGTATACCTACCAAAAAAAAAAAAAAAAAAAACAGGATCTAAGGAATTTGACCATATACCTTTGTGATAGAACATGGACTTTTCCGGCTGGGCGCGGTGGCTCACGCCTGTAATCCCAGCACTTTGGGAGGCCAAGGTGGATGGATCATGAGGTCAGAAGTTTCAGACCATTCTGGCAAATATAATGAAACCCTGTCTCTACTAAAAATACAAAAAATTAGCTGGGTGTGGTGGTGCGCACCTGTAATCCCAGCTACTCGGGAGGCTGAGGCAGCAGAATCTAGTGAACCCAGGAGACAGAGGTTGCAGCTAGCCAAGATCACGCCATTGCACTCCAGCCCTGGCACAGTATGAGACTCCGTCTCAAAAACAAAACAAAACAAAGCAAAAAAAAAAAAGAACATGGACTTTTCCATAGGTGAAATTTAAAGTTTCCATAGATAGATAGATAGATAGATAGATAGATAGATAGATAGATGATAGATAGATATTTTATTTTTTGTTTTTATACTTTCAACTTTTATTTTAGATTCAGGGTACATCTGCAGGTTTGTTACATGCGTATATTGCATGATGCTGAGGTTTGGGGTACAATTGATCCCATCACCCAGGTAGTAAGCCTGGCACCCAAAAGGTAGTTTTTCAACACTTGCCCACCTCTGTCACTCCCTGCTCTTATTAGTCCCCAGTGTCTACTGTTCCCATCTTTTTATCTTTGTGTACCAAATGTTTAACTCCCATGTATAACTAAGAATGTGTAGTATTTGGTTTTCTGGTCCTGCTTTAATTCGCTTATGATAATGGCCTCTAGCTGCATTCATGTTGCTGCAAAGGACATGATTTTGTTCTTTTTTATGGGTGTATAGTATATGATGATGTACCACATTTTCTTTATACAATCCACCATTGATGGGCATCTAGGTTGATTCGATGTTTTTGCTATTGTGTATCGTCCTGTCATGAATATACAAGTGCATGTGCCTTTTTGGTATAATGGAATGCTTAATTTTCTTTTGGATATGTACCCAGTAATGGGACTGCTGGGTCAAGTAGTAGTTCTAAGTTCTTTGAGAAATCACCAAACTGCTTTCCACAGTGGCTGAACTAATTTGCATTCACACCAACAGTACATAAGTGTTCGCTTTTCTCAGCAGCCTTGTCAACATTTGTTGCTTTTTGACTTTTTTCATAATAGCCATTCTAACTGGTGTGAGATGATATCTCATTGTGATTTTGATTTGCATTTCTCGAATGATTAGTGATGTGGAGCATTTGTTCATATGCTTTTTGGCCACTTGTCTTTTGAGAAGTGTCTCTTTATGTCTTCAGCGCACTTTTTAATGGGGTTGTGTTTCGCTTGTTGAATCATTATATATTCTGATATTCAACATTTGTCAGATGCATAGTTTTGCATATTTTCTCCCATTCTGTAGGTTGTCTGTTTACTCTGTTGCTAATTTCTTTTTCTGTTTTTTTTTTTTTTTTTAAAGAAAGGGTTTCACCATGTTGGCCAGGCTGGTCTTGAACTCCTGACCTCAGGTGATCCGCCCACCTTGGCCTCCCAAAGTGCTGAGATTACAGGCGTGAGCCACCATGCCCAGCCTCTGTTTCTTTATTTTTTGTTTATTTTTGTTTTTGACATAGGATCTGGCTCTGTCTCCCAGGCTGGAGTGCAGTGGCACAATCTTCATTCACTGCAAATTTCACCTCTGGACTCAAGTGATCTTCCCACCTCAGCCTCCTGAATAGCTGGGACTACAAGCACTGGCTAATTTTCCTATTTTTGTAGAGATAGGGTTTTGCCATGTTGCCCAGGCTTGTCTTGAACTCCTGAGCTCAAGAAATCCACCCACCTCAGCCCCAAAAAGTGCTGGGATTATAGGTGTGAGCCACTGTGCCCAGCCTGTGTCTTTAGTTTAATTAGGTTTCAGTTGTCAATTTTTGTTTTTGTTGCAATTACCTGTGAGGACTTAATCATTAATTTTTTTCCCAAGGCCAATGTCCAGAATGGTATTTCCTAGATTTTCTAGGATTCATATAGGTTAAGGTCTTACATTTAAAACTTTAATCCATCTTGAGTTAATTTTTGTATATGGTAAAATTTATGGATCCAGTTTCATTCTTCTGCAAATGGCTAGCCAGTTATCCCCACACAATCTACTGAATAAAGAGTCCTTTCTCACTGCTTATTTTTGTTGACTTTGTCAAAGATCAGATGCCTATAGATATGCAGCTTTATTTCTAGGTTCTCTGTTCTGTTCCATTGTTCTATTTGTCCATTCTTGTATTAGTACCATGCTGTTTGGGTTACCGTACCCTTGTAGTATAGTTTGAAGTTAGGTAATGTGATGCCTCCAGCTTTGTTCTTTTAACTTAGGATTGCTTTGGCTCTTCAGACTCTTTTTGTAGTTCCATATGTATTTTACAATAATTTTTAGTAATTCTGTGAAAAATGATGTTGATAGTTTGATAGGAATAACATCAACTCTGCAAATTGTTTTGGGCAGTATGGCCATTTTAACAATATAGATTTTTACAAATCATGAGCATGGAATGTTTTTCCATTTATTTGTGTTGTCTCTGATTTCTTTCAACATGTTTTGTAGTTCTTTTAGTAGAGATCCTTTACCTCCTTAATTGGCTGTATTCCTAGGTATTTACATTTTTGTGTTTATTAAAAATGAGATTTGTCCTTGATTTGATTCTCAGCTTGAACATTATTGGTATATATCCAGGAGCCTAAGCTAGTTGCCTCTAGCCCTTCTAAAAGACGCTAACTCATTCATGAGGGTATAGCCCTGATGACTTAATCACTTTCCAAAAGGCCCCATCTCTTAATTAAGGATTAAGGATTAAAGAAACTTAATTGAGGATTAAGTTTCAACACATAAATCTTGGAGGACACATTCGAACCATAGCAGGAAGGCTCATAACTTCCATCAGATTCTCAAAGAATATCAACAATCACTGCCTTGAACAAAGGCAACACACACAGACACACAAACACACACACACACTCATCCTGTCTTTAGGGACGTTTCAGTTTCTGATCTCATCCTGGCAGGCACTATAGCTGTTTCTGCACATGAAAAATAGTTGACCTGATCTCACCTACCACTTCTTTTCTTTCCTTTTCCTTTCTTTTTTTTTTTTTACTTTACTTTTGTTTCTTCCTTTCTTCCCTTCTTTCCTTTTTTCCTTCTTTCTTCATTTTTTGGCACTTACTTTTGGAATCTTCCCTGTCTTGATGTTTACTTCTCTGGCTATAAGGCCTTGCACTATGTGCCCATGATTATACCTCATATTATAAGCCATTTCCAGCTACATCATTCTCACACCTACTAACCCTGAACTCTACCTTCACCTCATCCTACCTGGGTTATCCCACTCCCATTTTCCTGGTCCTCATCCTTCCAAGCATACCTACCTAAAGCCTCAGATCTCTGTCCCTAAACATTCTTGGCCTCAGCTCCTCACCTGGCCCTCAGCATCTGATGAGCACAGAATTACGAAGAAAGCAGTCTAGTCTGGAAAAAAAATGGTTCATGTAATGAAGCAAAGGGAGATGAAATTAGACTGAATTAAGTTCAGATCAAGTTTCAAAGGTCCTTGAAGTAAGGCTGGCACAATGAATATTTCCACCATGGGAAAATGGAGGAACCACTGGACATATTATAACTGGGAATACAGCATGACTAAAGCAATGCTTTAGGACGGCATTTCTGGGGAAAAAAAGGTGTTGTATGTAATATTAATTGATGTTACATGGAAAAAGTTATATGTTCAATTAAATTTGAGGAATGTTGAGTTAAAGTTAGAGATGGTTCCTTATTGCAGGACTTCTCAGGCCCTTTAACATGATATTAAACATGATGAATCTTCAGGAGGGATTTGAATGTGCCCTGTTTCTTAACCTCACATTAGCACAAAACTCTCCTTTTAATGAGGAGCATGTATCAGGGCTGATGTTCCCCCAAAGCACAGTTTGAGAAACAGGAATTTAGGAAGATTGATCTGGCAAAGGTGTGCAAGAGAATTTGAAGTGAGATGAACCTGAGCCAGGAGACTATTGGCAGCAAAGCAGGAATAGTGGAACAGCAGACCACATTGCCCTCAGCAGAGAGAATCAAGTGGAACAGGTGATCCCAGAGGCTTTGTGAAAAACAACAGTGGGCATTGAGGTTAAACATCTGGTGGAAGACTGAAACCATGATTTATACTTTTATATTGTAGCATCAAGCAGAAAACTTTGCATGTGAGAGAAATATGTATTCTTTTGGTCACTATTTTATTTCCTGCCCAGGGATTTAATAAAATTATTTTTTCTGTTCCATGTTAAAAGTTTACCTTGTGTTTTTGTATAATTTGTACAATTTGCAAAATGTCTCCCACCTTCCATTAGCTCACTTTTGACATTGCAACTAAAAAGGAGATTGGAAGCTATCTAACCAGAGTTTCTTTGATCCACTTACAAAGCTGATTGTGTACTTTGGTAAGAGTTTGGGACTGAGAGTTTTTGTTTGAAAGAAAAGAAGAGGGAGAGAATAAGTAGGAGTAAGATAAAGAGGGAACAGTCTATCCTAAGGATGTTTTAATTCGTTACTCAGCCCCTCATCCTCACTCCAAGAGCTTTCTAGGATAGCCTTTAGCCAACAGCTATATAGGTTACAATGTTGATTACATTTTTTTAAAAACACTCAACATTAACAGTTAACAAATTCATAGCCAAAGAAATCTAACTAAGGTAACAAATTCCTAAGCACATCTAGGGGTAAATTTGCTTGGTTAATCACAGTTTGCAGAGTTAGTACCCATGACTTAAAATCCTCATGTCATGGATCTCTTAATTGATGCTAAGTTCGTTATAACAAATTGTGGAGTTCAGTTTGTTCTCCCAAGAGATAACATTAGCTTCACCTTTCCGGTAACATTTTAAAATTAACCAACATGTTTCTAAGACTTCTGATAGCCCCTTTTAGCAGAGGCAGTCCTGGTAAAAGCAGAAGGGGCATGGTTTCTTAAAAAATCTCAAATAGCCTTGAGCCTTTCATCCACACCAACAGGATCAATATGAGCACCAGAGATTCTTAGATGATAAATGCAACCCCAGTTTAGGTAGAGCTTCACTGAACTGGCATCTTCTTGAGAGAAAATCTATCACCAAGAATGCTGCTTTATTTATATAAACTTACAGACAGCAAAATCTACATATAGTCTGTGCCTGTTTCCTCATCTGTAAAATGGAGATGATAACAGTACCTACTTCGTATGGTTGAGGTAAAAATTTAATGAGTTCATACATGTGAAATGCTTAGTACAGCACCTGACAACAGTAAGTGCTCATTAAATATTAACCATTTTTACCATTATTTATTATGGTTAGTGTTAGATTAATACATTATCAAAGCCCAACAATCTAACAAGATACAACCACATAGTGGTTGGCAGAGAGATTTCCTTTTAGAGTTTAGTCAATTTATGTCATTCATATCTATACCTTTCTAATCCAGCAATCTCATTTCTGGGTATTTACCCAAAAAATTTTATATCAGTTTGTCAAAGAGATGTCTGCACTACCATGTTCATTGCAGCACTATTCATATTAGCCAGGTTATGGAATCAACCCAAGTGTTCATCAGCAGATGAACGGATAAAGAAAATGTGGTATGTATACATAAGGAATACTATTCAGCTGTGTGTGTGTGTGTGTGTGTGTGTTTTAATTTTTATTTTAGGTTTGGGAATACATGTGAAGGTGTGTTACATAGGTAAACACATGTCAGAAGGGTTCCTTGTACATATTATATCACCCAGGTATTAACCTCAGTACCTAATAGTTATCTTTTCTGCTCCTCTCCCTCCTCCTACCCTCCCCACTCAAGGAGACCCCAGTTTTCATTGTTTTCTTCTGTGTTCATATGTTATTATCATTTAGCTCCCACTTATAAGTGAGAACATGTGGTATTTAGTTTTCTGTTCTTGCATTCATTTGCTAAGGATGATAGCCTCCAACTCCATTCATGTTCCACCAAAAAAAAGTGATCTCGTTCTTTTTCATGGCTGCATAGTATTCCATGGTGTATATGTATCAAATTATCTTTATCCAGTCTGTCATTGATGGGAATTAAGGTTAATGCCATGTCTTTGCTATTGTGAGCAATGCTGCAATGAACATCCACTTGCATGTATATTTATGGTAGAATGCTTTATATTCCTCTGGGTATATATCCAGTAACAAGATTGCTGGGTCAAATGGTAGTTCTGCTTTTAGCTCTTTGAGGAATCACCATACTGCTTTCCACAATGGTTGAGCTAATTTACACTCCCACCAACAGTGTATAAGTGTTCCCTTTTCTCCACAACCTCAGCAGTAGCTGTTGTTTTTTGACTTTTTAATAATAGCCATTTTAACTGGTATCTCATTGCGGTTTTGATTTGCATTTCTCTAATGATCAGTGATACTGAGCTTTTCTTCATATGCTTGTTGGCCAAATGTATGTCTTCTTTTGAGAAGTGTCTGTTCATGTCCTTTTCCCACTTTTTAATGGGATTGTTTTTCTCTTGTAAAGTTGCTTAAGTTCCTTATACATGTTGGATATTAGACCTTTGACAGATGCATAGTTTGCAAATGTTTTCTCTTATTCTATAGGTTGTCTGTTTACTCTGTTGATACTTTCTTTTTCTATGCAGAAGCTCTTAAGTTTAATTAGACCTCATTTGTCAATGTTTGCTTTTGTTGCAATTGCTTTACAGTTTTGGGGTTTACATTTAAGTCTTTAATTCATCTTGAGTTAATTTTTGTATATGGTATAAGAAAGGGATCCAGCTTCAATCTTCTGCATATGGATAGCCAGTTATCCCAGCATCATTTATTGAATAGGGAGTCTTTTCCCCATTGCTTGTTTTTGTCAATTTTATCAAAGATCAAATGGTGGTAAATGTTGTGAAGCCTTATTTATGTGCCCTCTTTTCTGTTCCATTAGTCTATGTGCGTGTTTTTGCACCAGTATCATACTGTTTTAGTCACTATAGCTTTGTAGTATAGTTTCAAGTTGGGTAACGTGATTCCTCCAGCTTTGTCCTTTTTGCTTAGGATTGCCTTGGCTATTTGGATTCTTTTTCGGTTTCATATAATTTTCAAAATAATTTTTTCTAGTTCTGTGAAGAATGTTGTTGGTAGCTTGAAAGGAATAGCATTAAATCTGTAAATTGCTTTGGGCATGATAGCCATTTTAATAATACTGATTCTTCCTATCAATGAGCATAGGATGTTTTTCCATTTGTTATTCTCTGATTTCTTTGAGCGGTGTTTTGTAATTCTCATTGTAGAGCTCTTTCACCTCCCTGGTTAGCTGTATTCCTACGTATTTTATTTTTTTGTGGCAATTGTGAATGGGATTGCCTTTCTGAGTCAGCTTTCAGTTTGGTTGTAGGTGGTATATAGGAATGCTAGTAATTTTTGTACGTTGATTGATTACATATCCTGAGACTTTACTGAAGTTGTTCATCAGCTGATGAAGCTTTTGGGCTGAGACTATGGGGTTTTCTAGATATAGAATCATGTCGTCTGCAAACAGAGATAGTTTGACTTCCTCTCTTCCTATTAGGATGCCCTTTATTTCATTCTGTTACCTGATTGCTCTGGCTAGAACTTCCAATACTATGTTGAATAGAAGTGGTGAGAGACAGCATTCTTGTGCTGGTTTTCAGGAGGAATGCTTCCAGGTTTTGCCCATTCAGTATAATGTTGGCTGTGGGTTTGTCATAGATGGCTCTTATTATTTTGAGGTAACTTCCGTCAATAACTAGTTTATTGAAAGTTTTTAACATGAAAAGATGTTAAATTTTATCAAAAGCCTTTTCTGCATCTATTGAGATACTCATGTGGGTTTTGTCTTTAGTTCTGTTTATGAAATGCATCACAATTATTGATTTGCATATGTTGAACCAACCTTGCATCCTGGGAATGAAGCCTACTTGATCATGGTGAATTAGCTTTTTGATGTGCTGCTGGATTCAGTTTGCAAGTATTTTGTTTAAGATTTTTGCATTAATGTTCATCAAGGATATTGGCCTGGAGTTCTCTTTTTAGTTGTGGCTCTGCCAGGTTTTGGTATCAAGAAAATGCTGGCCTCATAAAATAAGTTGCGGAGAGTCTGCCTCCTCAAGTTTTTGGAATAGTTTCAATAGGAATAGTGCCAGCTCTTCTTTGTACATGTGATAGCATTAAACTGTAAATTCAACCAGTCCTGGGCTTTTTTCAGTTGGTACTGATTCAATTTCCGAGCTCAGTATTGGTCTGTTCAGGGAATCAGTTTCTTCCTGGCTTAGGCTTGGGAGGGTGTATGTGTCCAGGAACTAATCCATCTCTTCTAGGTTTTCTAGTTTGTGTGTATAGGTATTCACAGTAGTTTCTGATGGTTGTTTTTATTTCTGTGGGGTCAGTAGTAACATTCCCTTTGTCATTTCTAATTGTGTTTATTTGGTTTTTCTTCCTTTTCTTCTTAATTATTCTATCTAGTGGCCTTTTTTATTACCTTTTTCAAAAAACCAATTCTTGGATTTGTTGATCTTTTGAATAGCTTTTTGTGTCTCAATTTCCTTCAGTTCAGCTCTTATTTTTGTTATTTCTCATCTTCTGCTAGCTTTGGGGTTGATATATTCTTGCTTCTCTAATTCTTTCAGTTGTGAAGTTAGATTGTTAATTTGAGATCTTCCTAACTTTCTGATGTGGGCATTTGGTGCTATGATTTTCCCTCTTAACACTGCCTTACCTGTGTCCCAGAGATTCTGGTATTTTGTGTCTTTGTTCTCATTATTTTCAAAGAACTTCTTGATGTCTGCCTTAATTTCATTATTTATCCAAAAGTCATTCAGGAGCATGTTGTTTAATTTCCATGTAATTGCATGATTTTGAGCAATTTTCATTGTGTTGGCTTCTGTTTTTATTGTACTGTGGTCCACGAGTGTGCCTAGTATGATTTTAGTTCTTTTACATTTGTTGAGGATTGTTTTATGTCCAATTATGTAGTTGATTTTAGAGTATGTGCCATGTGGCAATGAGAAGAATGTATATTCTGTTGTTTTGGGGTGCAAACTTCTGTAAAGGTTTATCTGATCCATTTGGTCCAATGCTGAGTTTAGGTCCTGAATATCTTTGTTAATTTTCTCCCCAGATGATCTATCTAATACTGTCAGTGGACTGTTGAAGTCTCTCACTATTATTTTGTTGGAGTCTATGTCTCTTTGTAGGTCTCTAAGAATTTGCTTTATGAATCTGAGTGCTCCTCTGTTGGGTGCATATATATTTAAGATAGTTACATCTTCCTGTTGAATTGAACCCTTTACCATTATGTAATGCCCTTCCTTGTCTTTTCTTATCCTTGTTGGTTAGAAATCTGTTTTGTCTGAAATTAGGATCATGACCCCTTCTTTTTTGTTTTCCATTTGCTTGGTAGATTTTTTGGCATCCTGTTATTTTGAGCCTATGAAATGTAAGTACTTGTGAAACAGATCTCTTGAAGACTGCATACCATTGCATCTTGTTTTTCTATCCAGTTTGCCATTTTGCACCTTTTAAGTGGTACATTTAGCCCATTTACATTCAAGGTTAGTATTGGTATGTATGGATTTGATCCTGTCATTATGCTGTTAGCTGGTTATTATGTTGGCTTGTTTGTGTGGTTGCTTTACAGTGACACTGGTCTGTGTATTTAAGTGTAGTTTTGTATTAGCTAGCAGTGGTCTTTTCTTTTCAATATTTAGTGTTCCTTTCAAGACCTCATGTTAGGCAGGTCTTATGGTAATGAAGTCCCTCAACATTTGCTTATCTGAAAAGGATCTTATTTCTCTTTCACTTAGAAAGCTTAGTTTGGCTGGATGTGAAATTCTTGGTTGAAGATTTTTTTTCTTTAAGAATGTTAAATGTAGTTCCCCAGTCTTCTGACATATAGGGTTTCAGCTGAGAGGTCCACTGTTAGCATGATGGGGATCCCCTTGGAGGTGGCCTGCCATTTCTCTCCAGATGACTTTAACATTCTTTCATTTTGACCTTGGAAAATCTAACAATTATGTGTCATGCGGATGACCTTCTTGTGGATAATCTTGTAGGAGTTCTCTATTTTCCCGAATTTGAGTTTTGGCCTCTCTAGCAAAGTTGGGGGAGTTTTCATGGATGATATCCCAAAATAGATTTTCCAGGTTGTTTGCTTTCTCTCCCTTTTGGGGATGCCAGTGATTCATAGATTTGGCCTCTTTACATAATCCCATACTTCTCAGAGGTTTTCTTCATTCCTTTTTATTCTTTTTTATTTATTTTTGTCTGATTCTCTTACTTGCTCTGTCACCCAGGCTGGAGTGCAATGGCACA
This sequence comes from Cacajao melanocephalus, assembly GCA_963573385.1. Classification (NCBI taxonomy): domain Eukaryota; kingdom Metazoa; phylum Chordata; class Mammalia; order Primates; family Pitheciidae; genus Cacajao; species Cacajao melanocephalus. The sequence goes on along the minus strand of CAUYLG010006760.1, from coordinate 4,569 downwards.
ATCTTGGCTCACTGCAACCTCCACCTCCCAGGTTCAAATTATTCTACTGCCTCAGCGTCTTGAGCAGCCAGTACTACAGGCTCACACCACCACTCCTAGATAATGTTTTTATGTTTAGTACAGAGGGGTGTTCACGATGTTGGTCAGGCTGGTCTCGAACTCCTAACCTCAAGTGATCCACCTGCCTTGGCCTCTTAAAGTGCTGGAAATATAGGCATGAACCACCATGCCCAGCCTAGGTTCTTTTTTAAACCTGCTATTTCACCCTTCAGCTCCTGCATCACTTTATTATGATTCTTATTTTCCTTGGATTGGTTTTTGCCATCTTCCTGAATCTCAATTGTCTGTTCATATCCATATTCTGAATTTTACTTATGTCATTCTAGCCAGTTCGGTCTGGTTAAGAACTCTTGTTAGAGAATAAGAGGTGCAGTCATTTGGAGGACATATGACATTCTGGCCATTTGAGTTACCAGAGTTCTTGCATTGGTTCTTTCTCATCTCTGTATGTGAGTGTTCCTTTAACTGCAGTATAGATTGAGTACAGACAATAGACTTCTTTTCTGGATGTTTTCACCAGGCCAAGGCTTTGTATAGAGTCTTTATTTGAAGCTGACTTCTTGTCTCTGGTTTCAGAGGTGGGTATGTTAGTGAAGAATTTTGGGTGTTGAAGCTTTGGGGTGTGATCTGGCAAGTGACACTTAGGCTTATTGGTCAGTTGGTAGACTCTTGTTCAGTAGTGTGGCTCCCCTATGTTTCCTCTCAGTTGCAGCTGTGTTCCCTCTCAGTGCCCTGAAAGTGTGGGCTCCTCTCCCACTTGATGCTGGCTGTAGTTCATGACTTGGCACTCTTAGGCTGCCCATTGCAGCTCTGGGGCAATCTCAGTGTTTATGTTCCTTCTCCAGCTTAGAGGCAGCAAAGGAAGAGATCTTAGTAATGGTTGTGTCCCAGGTCCGTTTGCTTGACTCCTGGGGCCTCTATGCCAGATAAATGCAGGTCAGCAGTTGCTCAGTGCAGTCAGCCCAAGATGAAGAGTCTGTCTCAGTGCCGTCAGCCCAAGATGGAGCCCAAGTCAGGGGTTCCCTGTCTGGTGATGAGCCGTGATGGGTGTGTGGAACTGGTGGGACAGACTGGCCACCTCTCTTTGGGTCAACTGCACCTTGTTAGAGGTACGGATAAGGCACTTAGGGTCTTTGCTCCTTTGTTAGTCTGACAGTGGCAAAGGCAGTGGCAGAGAAGCTTTCAGTTGCCCCTGAAGGCTCTGTCCAGGGAGCTGCTGAGTTGCTACTGGCTCGAGAGCTCTGGTGGCAGAGTGCCTGGGGGCCCAGGCCTGGAGGACCTGCCCGTTGAGGAAATATAAGAATGGGCATATCCACGCACTGTGGCTCACACCTGTAATCCCAACACTTTGGGAGGCCGAGGTGGGCGGATCATGAAGTCAGGAGTTCAAGACCAGTCTGGCCAACATAGTAAAACCCTGTCCGTACTAAAAATACAAAAAAATTAGCTGGGTGTGGTGGTGTGTGCCTGTGATCCCAGCTACTTGGAAGGCTGAGGCAGGAGAATCACGTGAACCTGGGAGGCGGAGGTTGCAGTGAGCCGAGATCATGTCATTGCACTCCAGCCCAGGTAACAGTGCGAGACTCCATCTCAAAAAAAAAAAAAAAAAGAATGGGTATATCATAAGAGTCTGGCCACTTTTCTGCAGGGCTGCTGAAGTATGCTTGGCACCTGCTTCAGTCCCTAGTTACCTCAGATTTTCCAGAACCTGGGGGTGTCACCAGTGAAGTCTGCAAAAAGGCGAAGATGGCAGCCTGTCCCTTTTTCTGGGAACTTTGTCCCAAGGAGGTATGGACCTGCTGCTGACACAAAGGCACCTGTAGGAAGTGGCTGGAGACACTAGTTTGGAGGTCCCACCCAGTGAGGAGGAATGAGATCAAGACCCACTTTAAAAAGCAGTTTGGCCACGTTTTGGTAGAGCAGCTGTGCTGTGCTGGGAGAATACCTGTAATCTCAGCAGTCTGAGAGGCTGAGGCAAGTGGATCACTTGAGGTCAGAAGTTCGAGACGACTCTGAAGTCCAAAGGCTGAAAGGGCTAAGTCGCCCAAACAGCAAAGAAGCAGCCTGCCTCTCCCTCTGGGGGCTCCAACCTAGGGAGAATTAAGATCTCTGTCAGCTGGAGAGCTCTGGCAGGGGTGGCCAGAAGTCCCACTGGGAGGTCCCAGTCCCATCCAGTGAGGAGGAATGGGATCAGGTACCTGCTTAAAGCAGTGGTCTGGCCATGTTTTGGTAGAGGAGCTGTGTTGTGCTGGGGGATTCAGCCTTCAGCTCAGACTCCAAAGCCTGAAGGCTGGAATGGCTAAGACATCCAAACAGCAAAGACGGTGGCCAACCCCTCCCCGAGAGCTCCTTCTTAAAGAGGTGCAATGCAGCTACTGGCAGCTGGCTGGAATTCCAAGCCAGTGGGTCTTATCTTATGAGGTGCCACAGAAGTGAGGTGCGTGGGCTGTTGCTGCTCAGCCCCCTGGATTCAGCCTCTTTCCTAGGGGTATGTACAGGAGTCTAACCTCCCACTTTACCAGAGCTGCAGCTACTTTTGCCAGAAAGTCGAAGTATCTCAGACTCCTCACATATGTCTGAGCAGCAGCTCTGCCAAGACTCCAGGTAGCTCTGTCAGACTGAAGACTGAAGACCCTGGTGGAGTGAGTTCACAAGGTGATCTCCTGGTTGCCAAGATCTGTGGGAGAAGCGCAGTTTCCCTGAGATGTTCATTCACCATACTTCCCTGGGTAGGGGAGGATCCCCTGGCTCCATGTTGTTCCTAGGTAGGCTGGCGTCCTTCGTTGCTTTTCTTTGTTCTCTGTGGGTCAGGTTGTTTCCTTGATTAATCCCAATGTGACTGCCTGGATGTTTCAGTTGAAGGTGTTGTATTTATTTGCCCCTTCTTTTCCTCCACCTGACAGCCATGCACACTGACTGCTTCTAGTTGGCTACCTTGGACACTCCGTCCCCGCCCCCCACCCTGCCATTCAGCCTTTTGAAAGAAAGAAATTTGGCCATACGTGGTAGCTCACACGTGTAATCTCAGCACTCTGGGAGGCCAAGGCGGGTGGATCACCTGAGGTCAGGAGTTCGAGACCAGCCTGGCCCACATGGTGAAACCGCATCTCTAGTAAAAATACAAAAATCAGCTGGCATGGTGGCACATGCCTGTAATCTCAGCTACTGCAGAGGCTGAGGCAGGAGAATTGCTTGAACCCAGGAGGCAGAGGTTGCAATGAGAGAAGATCTTGCCATTGTACTCCAGCCTGGGCAACGAGAGTGAAACTGAAAAAAGAAGAAAGAGAGAAAGAGAGAGACTGAAAGAAAGAAAGAAAGAGAAAGAAAGGAAGGAAATTATAGCTAGGGATGTTGGTATGCATCTGTAGTGCTAGCTACTCAGGAGGCCAAGGCAAGAGGATTGCTTGAGCCCAGGAGTTCAAGTCCAGCCTGGGCAACATAGCAAGACCCCATTCCTTAAAAAAAAGGAAGAAAATTTTGTCATTTGCAACAACAACATGGATGGAATTGGAGAACATTTTGCTGAGTAAAGTAAGTCAGAACAGAAAGGCAAATACTGCATGTTCTCAATTATATGCGGGATCTAAAAAAAATTGAACTCATAGAAGCAGAGAGCAGAATGGTAGTTAACAGAGGCTGGGTGTGGGGAGAATGGGGAGATGATGGTCAAAAAATACAAATAGAACAGGTGTAGTGGCTCATGACTGTAACCCCAACACTTTGGGAGACCAAAGTGGGAGGATCACTTGAGGCCAGGAGTCAGAGAACAGCCTGAGTAACATAGTGAAACCCCATTTCTACTAAAAATGAAAAAATTAGCTGGGTGTAGTGGCATGCACTTGTGGTCCCAGCTACTCAGAAGGCTGAGGCAGGAGGATCACTTAAGCCCAGGAGGTGGAGGACACAATGAGCCATGATCACATCACTGCACTCCAGCCTGGGCAACAGTGCTAGACCTTGTCTTAAAAATACACACCCTCGGGAGAGAGATCCAAGATGGCCGATTAACAATAGCTCAGGATTGTAGCTCCCAATGAAAGCACAGACAGCGTGTGGACACCGCAATTTCAGACGAATTTCTGTTGCCCACAAACTGGGAGCTACCCAACAGAGGAGCCACTCAGGTCGCCAGCGTGACTCTTTTCGCCGGCGCGGCTGTTTTGCTGGCGTCCCAGCACGGCACAGCGCTTCTCAGTGCGGAGTATACGCAACTGGGTGCCCTTTGAGTCGGGCTCGGCTGGTCCCATCCCCACAACAACAGCAGTTGGAAGCGCTGAGGACTGAGAGTTTCACAGTAGGCACAGCTGAACCCCGGAAAGCCTAGCTCTGCAGGGAAAGGGCGTCTGCCGAAGGAAAACTAAGAAACAGGAAAAACTTCATCACCAACAAGCCAGACGTCCACTCAGACCCAATCTGAAAGTCGGCAATTACAAAGACGACAGGTGGATAAATCCACAAAAATGGGAAGAAACCAGTGCAAAAAGGCTGAGAACACCCGAAATCAGAATG
>CAUYLG010006759.1:0-32814 GCA_963573385.1 Cacajao melanocephalus | reverse complement strand
AAATAATTGAATCACAGGGGCAGTTTCCCCCATCCTGTTCTCATCATAGTGAGTTAATTCTCATGAGATCTGAGAATTAGGCACAATTTTTCTTTGCTAGGCACTCATTTTTCTCTCCTGCCACCATGTGAAGAAAGACATTTTTGCTTCCCCTTCCACCATGATTATCAGTTTCCCTAGGTCTTCCCAGCCCTGTGGAACTGTGAGTCAATTAAACACCTTTCCTTTATAAATTACCCAGTCTCAGGCAGTTCTTTACAGCAGCATGAGAATGGACTAATATACTACAAAAGACACAAGAAGAAACAGAAGAACACAGAATCAGTTAAAACATGGACCTCTCATGATGCCTCTGCTAATAACCAAGTTGCTAATTAATTTTCAACCATTAAGTAGCAGTTTCTTCACTACTATCTTTGCCATTACTGCTGACATACCATCTCCTATATTAACATAAGTCATTAAAATGTAATTCTGTCTACCCTGTTACATAGGCTTGTTATTATATATTAAGGGCAAATAATTGACTCTGTTTAGAAATTGTTAAACTCTACAAAATGTAAGAATTAGCATAACAGTCACATAAAATGCTAATTATTAGACACTACACTTTTCATTAAGTTTTGCACTCCCCATGCCATCCAGGCATTTTTTTTAATTGGCTGTCAGTCACAATGCCTAGCTGAATATGACCAAATAACGTCAGAGTTCATACACAAAGATGCTAAGAGGGGGTTACTCTCTGCTTTTCAAGACTAGAAGTATTAAACATGATGTATCTTAGTCCTATAGAAAATGTTTATCTGAGAACAAAGCCAATGTGAAAGAAAATAGGAATGGAAAAAATAGAGCGGCAGCATGTAATTGACACTGTCTTTACCCCTGCGTTATCTTGTCTGAAATCAAGATCTGACATTTGGTATTCCTAATTATGTATGCAAATAACTTCTTTATATTTTAGCTAAGATGAATTAAGTTTGTTGAATTTGTTACTTATAAACAAGCTAAACATTCAGCATCTTAAATCCACAATTATAACATGTTAAACTTTGTATTTTTATATAAGCAAAACAACTACTATCATATAAATCTTTTCAGATAGGTTAAAGGTTTTGATAATGTCACTGGTTTGCCTATTAAAATCCATGTCTATCATCAGTGAATCAATCTGTTGTTATAATAAATCTACATGACTTTCTTACACAAATACTAAAATATTCAAAAAGAGATATGAACAATTATATTCTGACAGTTAGAACAGAACTGTAAATTATCTCCAAGTATTAAAAAATTGACTATGTGTGTTAAAATGATGAATTTTTTAAAAATGTAATGACTAGTTAAAACTAGATAGTTCTAAATGCTACTCTCATTTTACTTGTATGACTCTAAAGGTTAAATAGTTCTTCTAAATAAGCAAAAGAAATAATAATGCAAACTTTAAAAAATGTTATCTCACATATTAGAACTCCATGGCATAGTCTTTTACATGGCAATTCAGACACACACACACACACACACACACACACAGCTACAAAAAACGTAGACTGATACATATAGAAAGGAAAGCATTCTATGATATATTGGGATGTGGAAAGCAGCAAACTGCAAGTCAATATACATATACATACACATATATACATCTATATACACATATATATCACATTCTCATTTACAAAACCCTTTTGCATATATATCTACAGTCATGAACGGCATAATGACTTTTCAATGATGGATCACATATACAACTGTGGTCCCATACGATTATGAAACTATATTTTTACTATATCTTTCTATGTTTAGACACTTACCATTGTGTTACAACTGCCTACAGTAACCAGTACAGTAAGATGCTGTACAGGTTCACAGCCTAAGATCAATAGGCTATACCATACAGTCTGGATGTGTAGTACATTACACCATCAAGGACTGTAAGTACACTCTATGATGTTCACAAAATGATGAAATTACCTAACAATGCATTCCTTGAACATATCCTGTGTAATAATGGTAAACAAATGAGGTATAACTGTATAATAAATGGCAAATAAACTAAAAATACAGTAAACACTTCATTTTGTTTAGCTCATTTAATTCTCACAACTCCCAGGAAAATACACACACACACACACACACACACACACACACACACACATTTGTACTTATACTAGAAAAGGATAAATACTTTCTAGTGGTTACCTCTGGAGAGTGGTATTACTGTCAGAACAGGGAGGTGGGTGGGAAGGGTATGAAAGAAAAAAATTTTACTTTTTATCATATATTCTTCTGTACAATTTTAATTTTTTATACTCAGCCTATACCTTAAAGTTTTTATAAAACAGAAGAAAATAAAGATTCCTTTAAAGCTTCTTTTAATATAAATATATGAGATTAAACATAGGAAAAGAGAACTTTTAAGATATCAAAGGGCTGAAATATTTTCATCTTTAAAAAGCAGGTCTTTATGAGCATGTTGTCAGTTTTAAAAATAGAATACTAAGATTATATTCATCAGCAGTCTGTTATACACATTACTTTATCCAGTGAGATGATGTCAGAAGGCAAGCATGGGTGTGTGACATTCACATGGTTCAAGGATCACATCACTAGCCTGCTCTCTTTATACCTTAAAAGGAGGTTTAGTTTTGAAGCTGAAGCTCACCCTATACAACATTTTAATGTTACTGTTCTAGTAAGATAACTTACTCCTTACAGACTTATTCTTAATAACAAAACAAATACCAGTAAAAACAAAAGCTCATATTTTAAAATGTATCAGCTTCCCAATCTAATATATTACCATTAATTAAACACATATTATGTGACACACTTTGGAGTAAAGATGGATATGACAGTGGAAAAATAAATACTACGTATTTTTTGTGTTTGAGAAACTCAGTTTAATAACATAGTAATGCACAATAAATAATAAAAAAAATACAATTTAGTAGGCATAACTATAAACTAATGGAAACATGGAAGAGGGTGGCCATCTAACTCGACTAGTCCTGGCATCATAATTTTCTTATTTTCTTATCCTATAGAGCTATTCTTAGAAATTTCTGAGAATTCCTTTTACTCAATAAGCAAATGAATGAATTTACAGGTTTTATCGTAATACTAGTTACCTAGTTATTTATAAACCCGGCTTTCTAACAAATGGAATTCAAGACACAATACAATTAAATTCAGTGTTTGTTTTGTGCTGCATATTTGAATAAATTTCATAATAAAATCTACACACACATTTATTTACAGAAGGGGTTCTTAACGGTGGCAATTTTGTCTCCCAGGGAACATTTGTCAATGTCTGGAGACATTTCTACTCGCCACAACTGGTTTGCGGCAAGGGTGCTACTGGCATCTAGTGGGCAGAGACCAGAGGCAGTGCTGAACACCCTAAAATACACTCAGCAGCTTCTCAAAACAAATAATCATCTGGCTCAATTTGTTAGTAATGTCAGCATTGAAGAACCCTGATTTACAGTAACAGTTTACCAATTGACAATTCAAGCCATTAAGCAGACTCACCATCTTACAGTCAGCCAAAAAATTAGAGAAGTGGCAAAAAGAACAAAAAACACAAAAACCAAACATGAGATTGAAAGGCACTACCTGCTATAGAGCATATATTATGTGCCAGGCACTAGACTGAGACTTTGCCTCTGAAGACTGCAAGATTACCTCTGAGGAAAGAAATCTGCCTAAGATTGCCCTGCTAGTTAATCACAGCTGGGCTGCAAGCCTCCATCTGTTTGATCTAAAGCTCATGCTTTTCCCAGTATATCCCTAAGCAGCCAAAACAGATTTTATCAAGTCCAAACTTCACTGACTTTATTTATGGGACAGCCCCTAAGATCCTGATTCTGGGTGTACTCTCTTAGAATAGACAAATGCTAATAAGATTGGCTATCAGGCTTTTAAATTAACAGCAAAGAAAGGGGCTGCTACAAAGCTGGCACCAAGGCCAGAGGGATATATGAAAATCAATTTTTAAAGGATATGGTAAAATAAAAACCAAGACTATAAAAAGTACAAAAGTCTAGAGCCTTCAGTATAGAGATACACCACTGCATACTCTACAGTGGTACAACGGAGAAAAGGAAGTAGAGGGAACTGAGAAGAGGAGGAAGAGAAAGGGGACAAGGAAGGGTGAAAAGAAGAGAAGAGAAGAGAAAGGGGAAAGAAGAGGTAGAGAAGGGATGAGAAGAAGGAGAAGTGTCAGTAGAGAGTGGGGAAGCACAAATCAACAAAGAGAGCAGGCAGAGTGAGTAACTTAGTGAAATACTGTGGGAGAAATTTAGACAGAAAACAAGGAAATTGAGGAGAGAAGAAAAAAGAAAAAAAAAGGGAAACTAATCCTAATGCAAGAGAACCTGGGACCCAGACAGAAATAAATAACGAACGGGAAGGGAGAATAAGAGGTGTTCAACAGATTCCTAGAAATGAAGGTTTTGAAGCCACTCTTGTTCCAAAAAGCTGTATCTCTTCACTGTCCAATGTGGTTAGCAGCTATTAGTCTCAAGTGGCTATAAGCACTGGAAGTGTGACGACTTTTAATTAAAATTTGTTGAAGTATAAACTATAAACTTGCTTTCAAAACTTTAGTATGAAAAAATAGTTAAATAACATTTAATAATGTTTTATACTCATTACATCAAATGATAATGTTTTAGATATACTGGTTTAATAAAAATACTAAAGTTAACGTCATGTTTCTTTTTACTTTTTTAGTATGGCTACTAGAAAATTTAAAATTATCTATGTGGCTCACATTATATTTCTATTAGGCAACACTATTCTAGATTTTAAGATTGCTGTAGGACTCATGCTGGTAACAAAATAAAATAACAGAAATAACTGCCATTCTTACCTCCATCCCCAACTTTCAGAATCCTAGTTGGCAAGAGTCATGGAATTATATATCTAGGTGTCCAAACCTGGGTTTAACAGTAATCATAATTGCAAACAGGACACAGATTTCTATTATAATTGTTTTTAAAAGTTAAAACCAAGCAAGTGAGGCTAAGTTGAATTGAGTGAAGATTGGTGAAATAAAACTATAAAGTCTAATAAAAGGCAATGAAACTAGAAGACACATTTTGCAACCCTGGAACAATGTCAGTGTCTTAAAGATATGACATTATCTCACTACCATGTTGAAGAAAGATGTTTGAAGATTTTCATTATGTTCACACACATACAAAATACATGAACATATTTTTGAGAGTCCATTCTCCAGTACCTATTTAATGTTTTTAAGAGCTGTTTTAAAAAAAATAACTTTCTCATCCCTCATATAAAATCATTTTCTCATCTCTTAGATATTAAAAAAAAAAAGCCAGAATATTTTAAAACTTCACTAAGGAAAAATACCTATGTACTTGCTTCCCTAGCTATAGACAAAACCTCAACCTATATTTATTGCACAATACTACATGAAAAAAACCAATTTTATTACATAGTGACTATATTCTCATCCCCTTCTATTTCTATGAAATAAAAAATCAAATCCAAGCTACAGTCCAACTACTTAATAAAGAATATCTGTAAAGATTAAAACAACGCTGCTGAAACCTGAATGTACACATACATTTACTTGAGAACCTTTATTGAACTGTAGATCCTGATTTAGTAGGTCTGGGATGGGGCTAAAATAGTACACTTTCAAACAAGTTTCAAGGCAATACCAATACCAATGAACTGTGGGTCATATTTTGAGTAGCAACAGGTTAAAACATAAAATAATTCTTTCACTAAAAACAATTTATAATTAATATACTAAAAGGTGGAGGGAGTGTTATCCGAAAGACCTATTCTGTTTTCTATTTTAGGGTATCACCTAAAATAGCAGGCATTTTAGTTTGCATGAATTGGCTGTCCAGCATTACAAGGCTGAGAAACATACCAATCTATTCATCAATCTCAAGAATTCTGGGCTGGTATTAGAGATCAATTAGAGATCGAGTCAATATTTACTTGGGACCAGGGTCCCCACAATTTAATTTGGGATCTAATTTAGATCCAAATAATGAGTATACAACATCAGGAAAAGAGGACGTTCTAATACAGTTCTTTGGGGTTTATAGCCGTATTTATGAAATATGGCACACACATGTACTTACATACACTTACAAGCATACTTCATTTTACACATTGAAGATTTGTGGTAAACCTGCATCAAGCAGGTTAATTGATGCCATTTTTCCAAAAGCATGTGCTCAACTTTGCGCGTCTGTCACATTTTGGCAATTCTTACAATACTAAAAATGTTTTCATTACTATTATTATCTGTAAGGGTGATCTGTGATCAGTGATCCTCAATGTTACTATTATCCTTGTTTTGGGGCACCATGAACTGCACATCCATGTAGGATGATGAACTTAATCAATAAATGTGTGTCCCAACTGCTCCACCAACTGGCGGTTCCTGTCTCTACCTCTCTCCTTCAGCCTCCCTATTTCCCGAGACACAATACTTAGTAAAATTGGGCTAATTAATAACCCTAGAATGGCCTCTAAGTGTTCAAGTGAAAGAGAGAGTCAACCAATTCTCACTTTAAATGACAAGATAGAGACTGAGCTTAGTGAAGAAGGCATGTTGAAAGTCCAGAGAGGCCTCTTGTGACAAACAGGTAGCCAAGCTGTGAATGCAAAGGAAAAGCTCTTGAAGAAAATTAAAGGCACTAATCCAATGAACACACAAATAATATGAAAGCAAAACAGCCTTACTGCTGACAGAAAGTTTTAGTGGTCTAGACAAAAGATAAAAGTAGCTACCAACATTCCTTTAAACTAAAGGCTAACCCAGAGCAAGCAAGGCCCTAACTCTCTTAAATGTTATGAAGGCTGAGAGGTGAGGAAGCTGCAGAAGAAAAGTGTGAATGGTTCATGAGGTTAAAGGAAAGAACCCATCTTCATAACATAAAATGGCAATGTAAAGCAGTAGGTGCTGATGAAGAAGCTGCAGCAAGTTATCCAGGAGATCTAGCTAAGATCACTGACCAAGGTAACTACACCAAACAACAGATTTTCAATGCAGATGAAACAATCTTCAACTGGGAGAAGACGCTATCTAGAACTTTCATAGCTAGAGAGGAGAAGTCAATGTCTGGCTTCAAAGCTTCAAAAGACAGGCTGACTCATGTCTGGGGCTAACGCAGCTGGCGACTTTAGATTGAACCCAACGATCATTACCTATTTTGAAAATCCTAGCGATCTTAAGAAGTATGCTAAAGCTGCTTTGTCTGTGCTTTATAAATGGAATAAAGCCTGGATAACAGCACATCTCTTCACAGTATGGTTTACTAAACATTTTAAACCTACTGTTGAAAAAAACAGTATTTACTATTGCTCAGGAAAAAAAATTTCTTTCAAAATATTACTGCTCATTGACAATGTACCTAGTCATCCAAGAGCTCTGATAGTTACAGGGAGATTAATGTTGTTTTCATGCTTGCTAACACAACTCCATTCTGCAGCCCATAAATCAGGGAACTGGGGAATAATTTTGATTTTTAAGTCTTATTTTAATCAAATACATTTTGTAACACTACAGCCGCCATAGATAGTAATTCCTCTAATGGATCTGGGCAAAGTAAATTGAAAGCCTTCTGGAACGGATTCACCACCAGATGCCATTAAGAACATTCCTGATTCATAGTAGGAAATCAAAATCTCAACACTAACAGGAATTTGGAAGAAGTTTATTCCAATACTCATGGATGACTTTGAGGCATTCAAGATTTCAGTGGAGGGAGTCACTACAGATGTGGAAGAAATAGCAAGAGAACTAGAATTAGAGGTGGATCCCGAATATGTAACTGAATTGCTGCAATCTCATGAAAAAGCTTTAATGGATACAGAGTTCCCTCTTATGGATGTGCAAAAAAAGGAGTTTCATGAAATGAAATCTATTCCTGGTGAAGATGCTGTGAACACTGTTCAAATGGCAACAAATAATTCAGAATATTACAGAAAATTAGTTGATACAGCAACAGCAGGGTTTGAGAGGATCGATTACAATTTTGAAAGAAGTTCTACTGTGGTTAAAAAGCTATCAAACAGCATTGCATGCTACAGAGAAATCTTTCATGACAGGAAGAGTCAATGCAGCAAACTTCGTTGCTGTCTTATTTTAAGAAGTTGCTACAGTCACCGCAACCTTCAGCAACCACTAATCTGATAAGGTAGCAGCCATCGACATTGAGACAAGTTCCTCAGCCAACAACAACAACAACAACAAAAAAAAACACACAATTTGCTGAAGGCTCAGATGACTGTATTTTTTAATTGATATTTTTAAATTAAGGTACATGCATTTTTTAAACATAATGCTATTGCACATTTAATGGACTACACTACAGTATAAACATAACTTTTATATTCACTGGGAAACCAAAAAATTAGTGACTTGTTTTATTGCAACATTCACTTTATTGCAGTGGTTTACAATCAAACCCACAATATCTCCAATATATGCCTGTACCATGTATTATCAAGGAAAATGAGAAGGCAAAATACATCCATATATGAATAAAAGGTTGAATTGCAAGTTTCTCAGTTATTTTATTCTTTTCTGAACCTACCAAATTTTCTATAACAAATATATAATTCTTCTATAACACGATAAAAATTTAAGATACACAGGACAAAATCAATGAGAAGCGGGAAAGAAAAGAATTAATGCGCATGAATACACAAGAATTTACATTTAATGACGGTCAAGAAACATCTAGTAAATGTAGCAAGGAACAAAGAATTTTAGATAATAACAAAAATTCAAGTTACTTACCTTAGTAAAGTTATTCAGATGGCCTAGCTTTCTCATATTTGATACTCCTTGCAATTTGGCCACATTTTGGAGAATCTCTCTTAAGTTATCAGAAGGTTCTAGAAGGAAAGACAAGACAATTTAACATAATTTTATGAGTATTTTCCTGATCAAACACATAAAACATGCAGTATTAAAACTTCACAACTTTGGCTCTTGGTTTCAAGTCTTACCCTCCATCCTAAATCTATTAATTTAAGTGACTTCAAAGTCTCTGGGACTCATCCAATTACCTTCACATCTCTACTCCCCTATACTTATGGTCTACCTCTGTATCACTGCCTGGAATTACTCAACCACAAAATCTTCTATCTTGCTATTATTTGAATGTGTTCCCCCAAAGTTGTGTTGGAAACTTAACCGCTACTGCGAAAGTGTTGAGACGTGGGACCTTTAAGAGGTGATTAGGTTATGAAGGCTCTGCCCTCAAGAATGGATTCTTAAGGAGGGAGTGGATTCATTATCACCAGAGTGGGTTTGTTCTAAAAGCTTTTGGCTCTCTCTTGCATGCACCCTCCCAACCTTGCTCGTGCTCATGCTCTCACAAACATCTCTACCCTCACCCCACCTCCAGTGCTCTCTTGACCTTCCAGCATGGGATGACAAGGCAAGAGGGCATTTATTAGATGAAGTTCCCTTGACCTCAGACTTCCCTGCCTCCAGAATTGTGAGAAATAAATCTTTGTATTTTATAAATTGCCCAGTCTCAGAATCTGTTACAGCAGCATAAAACAGATACAGAAAAATCTCAACATCACAACTTTCATTTGATAGCTGCTTGATAGCATGGCTACAATGTAGTAAAAGGGACCAAATATACTGTCCCTGTTTCAGTAAACCAAAAAAATAGATAAAATATGCATATGGTCCAGGACTTAAATGGTTAGGCTTAATTTTTCAACTTTACATGGTACAAAAGCAATACACATTCAGTAGTATACTTCAAAAACCCATAAAACCACTGTTTTTCAGTATAGTACTCAATATATTACATGAAACATTCAACATTTTATTATAATATACACTTTGTGTTAGATAGTTTTGCCTCACTGTAGGCTAATGTAAGTGTTCTGAGTATGTTTAAGGTAGGCTAGGCTAAACTAAGATGTTTGGTAGGTTAGGTATAGCAAATACATTTTTGACTTAAGATATTTTCAACTTACAATGGATTTATTGGGATGTAACCCCATCAGTGAGCTGTGGAACTTTAAGCTGCTTAACATATGTGTAACTGGAAACCCCAAATAAAAGAAAGAATTGAGGAATAGAGCAATTACTTGAAGAAATGATGGATAAACGCCACCCAGCCTGCCCAACCTCTTGCAAACACGGTTCTCATCCCCTGCCAGTTGCTGCCAGTGGTGTTTCTGCTGTTGTACTGCTCTATCTTGTGCAACTAGAAGGCCATCAAAATGCCCTTGCATCAGACCCACGGGGGGAACTGGAAGTTGCTGCTGTTCATTGTCCTGTGTTGCATCTTTTAAAGGCCCAGCTGCCCCAGAGCAGCACCTTCTGAACCATTCACTATTACCTGGTAGCTGTGGGACAGATGGAGGTGGCATGCAGCCAGATGGTAAACTATTTGAAAGGAGACACAAAACTGCTTCTAAGAAGTGACACAGGAACATCTTCAACTAACAAAATCATCAGACAAACTTAACCATGAATGGCCTGAAACCCATTCACCCTCAAGATGCTTTCCTGAGCACCCACTGTGGCATAAACTTGCTGCAACTGAAGAAAACAGTGTATTGTCTAGTAATTTGGAGCTTCACCTGAAATGACACAAATCTTCCTTATGAGAGAGAAAAAGCACCTAATAAAGTCATCTTTGCCAAAAAAAAAAAAAAAAAAAAAAATTGATGGATGAAAACTTTCCAAATTTGATGACATCAACAATAAACCAATAAAATGCTCAACAAGCCCTAGGGAATCACAAGAAGCATGAAGAAAACTAGACCTAGGCAGATTATAATCAAATTGCCCAAAACCACTGATAGAGAGAAAATCTTAAAAAGTAGACAGATTTTTTTTTAAAGACTTAAACATAAAGGAAAAAAATTAAGTATAATGGTGGATTTCATGTCAAAAACAGAAGACAGTAAAGCAACACCTTTAAAGAAATGAAAGAAAAAAATCCTTTAAAAATATATTTGCTCTACAAAAACAAGCCAGGAAAACTAGACCTAGGCAGATTATAATCAAATTTCTCAAAAACACTGATAGAGAAAATCTTTAAAGTAGCCAGATTAAAAAAAAAGAAGTTACATCGAGAAAAGCAAAAAAAAAAAAAAAAAAAAAAAAAAAATTTCTTGTCCAAAACAGGACAAAACAGAAGACAGTGAAGCAACATCTTTGAAGCAATGAAAGAAGAAAATGCTTTAAAAATATACTTGCTTTACACAAACAAGCCATGGGCCAGATATGGCCTTGTCAGCAGTAGTTTGCCACCTCTGGAACAAAGTGTCCATTTCCTCAGACAGCTATAAGCTATTCTATTAAAATCTTCACCATCCTATTGGTTTTAATAAAAACAAAAGCACAATTTTAAAAATACATTAGCATGTTTTTGACATTTTAAGAGCCATTATGACTTCCCTTGAGACTTTTATCTGTTACCACAAACCCAAGGAACTGTTTGTTTTAAATTAGTGTTTTCCTCACCAAATGAAACTGTTTGCATTGTCCTGTTTTACATTTAGCTTCTGTCTGCCTACCTTACTCCATTCTGCTATACTGGGTGTTGTATAGACAACAAATGTGGTGTCAAAACACTAAGTACACTACTTAGATATTTCCAATTGCTTTGAAGTTGCTACATGCTGAGATCAACCATTTGATTTTCATGAGATGAAATATTTTTAATGTGAATAAAATTCAATCTTAAGTGATTTAGTGTGGCAGTCCCCAACCTTTTGGACACCAGGGACAGCTTCTGTGGAAGACAATTTTTCCATGGGGCAGGGGTGGGGATGGTTTTGGGATGAAACTGTTTCACCTCAAATCATCAGGCATTAGATTCTCATAAGGAGGGCGCAACACAGATCTCTCACATGCACAGTTCACAATAGGGTTTGTGCTCCTGTTAATAATCTAATGCTGCTGCTGATCTGACAGGAGGTGGAGCTCCAGCAGTAATGCTCACTCCCCACTGTTCGCCTGCTGTGCAGCCCAGTCCCTACCAGGCCACAGACCTGTACCAGTCTAGGCTCAGGGATTCGAGATTTCCGGTTTAGCATGTGTCTTTATACTTAATGATCTGGGGAAGTTATCTTAAAAGTCAAATGATCCATCACTGAGACTGGATCTATTAAAAAGAATTACAAGGAGCCATGAATAGGTCACTGTTAGCATTTAGTAATTCTTTTCACTATTATAAATTGTATCTGTTTGAAAAGACTGTGGGAGAAAAATTATAAGCAAGTCAATGGCATTAAGATGATTTAACTATATATATTTGAGAAGTTCATAAAAATTAAATAACCTTTAGATAATTTAGGACCTATGGTAGTTTGCAAAGTCAGGGCTGAAGTTCATAGAAGCTAGTGTAAAACTCACCTCATGGAAATGTATAATCTAAACATTTTACTTCAATTTATCATTAGCTTGTCAGGCACCAAACAGTAAGATTTACTCAAATGACAATACAGTTACTGCTAGCTAATGATCTAACAGGACTAATAGTTACGATGATTAGTCTGAAAAGATATATTCCTCACAAAGGTTTGCAGATTTTAAAATACTATTTTCTGGGTATAAACTGATTGCAGACCTTTTTTAAGAAACCACAATCTTCTTACGAAGCAAATCTCATATCTAAGTGTATTCACTCAACAAATATTAACTGAATGGCTATTATGATCAGGTACTGTTTTAGGTACTGGAAATATAGCAACAAACAAGACAACTCCATCTCTAATGCATCTAAGAGAAGTGGAAGAAAACTGATGACAACAAATGGCATGCACATAATTTAAAAACTGACAGGTGTTGATAACAATGAGTCAAATGTTTGCCTAATGAAGATGTTTTCTTTTTTAACCCACCAAAATGAACCAGCCTTTCTCCTTCCTTCTCCTCAAAGCTTTCTCCTTTATATAATTACCAAGAACCTCCACCTCCCAGACAGTATGTGACTTCCCAAATCAATTAAAACAGTATTAGGGCCATTTTAGACACTAAACTATCTAACATTCATGTGGTACAATGTTGCTCTGAGGAACTTTTTAACTTGAAATAACAGGTTAAAGTTTCCCTGGTAATAAAATGAGAAATTGCCGCTTTCTTCTTTACCTGCTAGACCAGGGACCGGAAAATATTTTCTGTAAAGGGCCAGTATTTCAGACTTTGCAGGCCGTAAGTCTCCGTTGGAGCTATGCAACTCTACTGTTTTACATCAGAAAGTAAGTACAGAAAATGTATTTTTTATGTATATTAGTTCAGTATGCTATAAAACTAAGTAATAGAGACTGAATGGCTTATTAAACAACAAAAACTTATGTCTCACAGTTCTGGAGGCTGCAAGTCCAAGATAAGGGTGCCAGCATGGTCAAGTCCTGGTTCCACTTTCAAGCTGCACACTGCCAATTTCTCACTGTCTCCTCACATGGTGGGGAAACGGGGCTAGAGAGCTCCCTGCATTCTCTTTTACAAGGGAACTAATTCCATTTGTGAGGGTTTCACCCTTGTGATCTAATTACCTCCCAGAGGCCCCACCTCCTAATATCAATACATTATGGGTTAGGATTTTGACATATCAATTTTTGAATGACACAAACATTCAGTCCATTGCACTGTTCCAATAAAACAAACATGGCTCTAGAGTTACAGTTTGTCACCCTTCATGCTAAATAGTCAGAACTTAGAGTGGTGAGCAAGCTGAGATTGATGTGGTTTTTACATGAGGGATAGGATAAATCGATACGGAAATAGCAAAAAGAAATTTAAAGAGAGGTTTACCTGTCTCTCTCTCTTACTATTCTCAGTGTTTCCAACTTTCCTTCTCTAAAACCATCTACTGATAACAGCAATATGTGAAAAGTATAAAGTGAGAAATGAGATTAATCTAAGATGATATTCTCTGAAGGCTTAAAGTTTAGAAAACCATGGCTGTATGAGAAAAAGGGTAAAAACAACCGGACACAGTGGCTCACACCTGTAGTCCCCTCTACTCGGGAGGCTGAGGTGGGAGGACTGCTTGAGCCCAGGAGGTCAAGGCTGCAGTAAGCAGTGATCATGTCACCTGTACTCCAGCCTGGGCAACAGACAGAACAAGATCCTGTCTTGGAAAAAAAAAAAAAAAAAGGAAAAATAAATGTGGGTAACTTGCTATGACAGGCAACCACTCAAATGCAAAGAAACAAAATACAAAGAACTACTAAAATTACAGCGAATCCTACATGTATTCCTGATGAATCTCTCTGGAGGTAATGCAATAATTGCAGTCAATTCTAAATATCCAATAATTTAATATCTTCAATTATAGAGCTGAACACAACTGATTTCAACCATCTTTAATTTAATCTATCTTCTCCTGTCCTTCCATTGAGGAGTTGCCTATTCCACTTGTGACACTATAGATACTTTGTTGTATTGTTTTTAATAGATCAGTTAAAAATATAATGTATTACTCTCACATACTAGTTACTGCTTATAATAATTATTTTTTTTTATTTTATTTTTTTGAGACAGAGTTTCGCTCTTGTTGCCCAGGCTGGAGTGCAATAGCACAATCTTGGCTTACCACAAACTCCGCCTCCCAGGTTCAAGGGATTCTCCTGCCTCAGCCTCCCAAGTAGTTGGGATTACAGGCATACACCACCACACCCGGCTAATTTTGTATTTTTAGTAGAGACAAGGTTTCTCCATGCTGGTCAGGCTGGTCTCGAACTCCTGATCTCAGGTAATCTACCCGCCTCAGCCTCCCAAAGTACTGGGGTTACAGGTGTAAGCCACTGCACCTGGCCTTAGTTACTGCGTATTAAGAAAAGCAAAATGCAGATTTAGAAGAAAAACCAAAATGTCATGAGATTTATTTTCTTGACTTTACACTGCCTTATATGGTTTTGGAAATGAGGATTGTATAAAACTTTGAGTATAGCTGAAAAGGGATAGGGTTAACATTTAATTTCCCCAAGTAGGTAACACATGGCAATTCAAGGATTCTTGAAATTAGGAAAGTATATACACCAAAAATATTTTCAGAGAAGTTAATTTTAGGTGGTAAAAATTACTGACTTATTTTCATGCCTTGGACTGTATTTTCCAAGTTCTCTAAATGAGTATAAGAAACATGCACAAAATGAGAAGAACTGAAAAAAAAATGAAGACTTCATGGCTGTGACTACATTAAAATAATTAATCTCTCTACATTGCTTTTATAACCAAAAATGGAAAAAACAGCTTAAAATAAATATAATAAATGTAAGTGTAATGTGTTTTATATGTGCTTCATTATCATCTATTGCATGGCACGTGCACAGTATTCACTGAAGTATTATATATTAATGTCACCATAAGTTACATGTATTCATGTTGAAGTTTATTTTTTAGAGACTTCTGATGTTACATTATTGTGTAGACATTTTGATAAATTAAAAAGTCAAAGAAAAGTTTTAAAATTAACACTTCTACCCTGAAGAAGCATTTTTACGTATCAATGTTAAATATTTTTCTAAGTATACAGAACAACAGAAAGCAATCTTAATTAGTATAAAGTTAATTATCTGACATGAGTATCTCATCCTCTGCTCATCAGACTATTAAGAAAATGAAAAGACAATCCACAAAATGGGGAAAAAAACACTCACAGCAGAAACATCAGACAAGACTTCAGTAACTAATACATAAATATCATCTGCAAATCAACAATAAAATAACCCATGTAAAAACAGGTAAAAGATTTAAACAGATATGAAAGCAAAAGAGGATAAGAGGCCAAAAAGTATGAGAAAAGTAGCCTAACATCATTAATTAACAGGAAAATGAAAATTAAAAGCACAGAATTACCATTACACACCTATAATAGCTAAAATCAAGAAGACTGAAAACATCAAATGTTGGAGAGGCAATGGAACAAATGGAATTCTTACACACTATTGAAGAAGTATGAAATGTCACAACCACTTTAAAGAACTGTTGGCAACATACATCTGTCTATGTTATGATTCTGTAATTTCACTCTCAGAAATATATGTCCACAAATACACTTGTACAAGAATATTTATTACACCAGCCGTATTTATAACAGCTCCAAATTGGAAATAACCCAAATGTCCATCAATAGACGGATAAACAAATGGTAGTATATTTACATATTAGATTAATCAAAAATGAATAAACAGAGCTGTGTGCAGTGGCTCGTGCCTGTGATCCCAGCAACTAGGGAGGCTGAGGCAGGAGGATCCCTTGAACCTAGGAATTAAAAGCTGTAGTGAGC
Source organism: Cacajao melanocephalus (assembly GCA_963573385.1). Classification (NCBI taxonomy): domain Eukaryota; kingdom Metazoa; phylum Chordata; class Mammalia; order Primates; family Pitheciidae; genus Cacajao; species Cacajao melanocephalus. The sequence goes on along the minus strand of CAUYLG010006759.1, from coordinate 16,543 downwards.
TATGAATGTGCCACTGCACTCCAGCGTGGGTGCCAGAGCAAGACTCAGTCTCTTAAAACAAAAATAAAACAATAGTAAGAAAAAAACAAACTACTTATTCACACAACATAGATGAATTTCAAAAATGTTAAGAAAAAGAATCCAGACACAAGAGTATATATTATATCATTCTATTTGTATGCAATGCAAATATAAGCAGAAGTAATCTATGATGATAGAAATTAGACAGTGATTGTTGGGAGATAAAAGTATTCAACTGGAAACAGGCAGAGGGGCTTAGAAAAGGGGATAAAAATATGCTATATCTTGTTTGGAAGCAGTGAGTGTATATAATTACTAAATGATACTTAAATGCATACTTAAAATATGTACATTTTATTTTGTATTACGGCTCAACAAAGATTAGCATTATCACAAAGCTCTTTACATATTTAAACACACCCACAGACACACATATTATATGCTACATAATACAGACCACCAAGAGAAAACTAAGATAAAACCATATTTATTCATTAATTATTCATTTATCCATGCATTTATTTATTTCTTGGCTCAATTCTGGGTATGTGCATGTTCATGCACACATATGTATATGTTTATATGTGTGTAAACATTAATTTAAAAATGGCTTCAATATATACTGCTTTATAACTTGCTACAATAAACTATATTATCATTTTACCTCTCAATAAATACACAACACAAAATTGATTTTTAAATAAATTTGAGTCCAAGTCCATATAGTAAATTAATGACCAAAAACTGCTGGCATGCAGATGCTACTTGGGAGTAATGGAAATAAAAAAAAAAATCTTTGGAAGAAAAAAGAACAGAACTCAAGTCCAGCTTATTCACCTCCAAACCATGTAGCCTTGGCTAAATCACTTAACTTCATGAGCATTCATTTTCTCATATGTAAAGTGGAAATACTTACCTACTCTGAAAAAGCTTTTTCAAAATATGAGATATAATTTCCTCAGCACAGTGCCTAGCCCGTAACAGCTACTCAATAAATAATAACTATAATTAAAAATTATTAGTTTAGCATAACCAATTTTCATGGAGCAATCATGTGAAAGATACAGTTAGCCCAAGCAAATATTTAACACATTTGTCTGTTTAAATTAATTTTTATTATACAAGGTTTTTAGTAGTATATTACTTTCATGATCCAAGATTTGTTTTTAAAGTAGAAACAATAATGCCCTTCCAAAGCTATATTAACGATTACATTAGATACTTCACATAGAAATATTCAAAGCATGAAGTGCTACACAAATACTAGAAATTATGACCCTCTTTTGCTTAGTTTAGTGTGAATGACCTGAAATCATTTAATAGGCAGGTAGAATTTGTTTTGCTTATAAAACATATAACATACTTTTTGATACATAATTCTATCTAAAACTGTCTTAGATGTTATTAATGAAACCTCAAACAAATCCCTAAAGAAACTATTTGTTTCAGTCATGCAAGAATAGTAAATTATAATAAATTAAAGGAGTCAGTACAAATTTAATAAAGCCAAATATGGTGATAACTCAACAGGCCACTGTGCTGTCATAAGTATATTCTCAGAATACATTCCCTGACATCTTAAGTCACTTCAAGGATCCCCCAATTCTTATCCACTATCCCACCACTTACCTAGCCTTTAATTTCCCATCACTCTTACCTATACTCTCAGTAGTTTGGATGAGATGTCATCCATTACTCTAGAGCATTATCTGTGTAGCTCTGTAATTTCTAATATTTTCACTCTAAAACAGGACATTAAAAAAAAAAAAAAACAGGTGAACAATTATATAACATGAACCAAGATTCTATGAAGGGTTTTAAGCTTTAGGAGGACAAGGACATCTTGTTTACCCTTATCTTCAAATGCCTACCACGGTCTCTACCACACAGTAGGCTTTCAAGAATTATTTTTCTATACTAAAGAATAAATTTGTAAGTAATTATTTTTAAGATCAGGTTGTTGCTAACAGTACTCAGGAGGAGGAGGGTCCAACCAATATTTACTAAGCATCAATTCTGTCTGGTCATGTACTAATTCCAGTAAGTATTGCTAATTATCCCATCCAAAAGTCCTGTCAAGCAAAGCAGCAAGAGGACAGAGAAGAGGAAAAAGAAACAACTATAAAAGGAGTACATGAAAGGAGGGTGATACACATATAATGGCATATCAGGCTGCATGGACCTAAGGGAGCTTTAGTTCCCCTCATTATCTCTTCCTCTAGGCTTCGCACAAGGTTTCTTACACACATGAGCTCCTTCTAATTAAATCACTTAATGTTTTCTTGAAGGGCTGGAGGCTGACTACAATCTTGAACAAATGTCTAAATGTATTTCCATTTATAATCTGTAACTGTTCAGAAACGACGATTATTACAGTCAATGAGTGACCAAGCTTGTTGATCATGGCCTTAAAGAGGCACTGAAAAGAAAAGTCAGGCAAATTCTGAGTAATTACTGGTCCTTTATTTTCCCCATTAAGGGAAAATTTCTCCTTAAAACTTATCTTTGACATTTTCCACTCCCTGATCTCCCACCTTCAACTGGCCAGCAAAGTGCTATTTACTCCTCTCTAAAGTTTCTGACATCTTTTCCTTTTTTTAAAATTCTATCGACCATAACCACATTTCAATTGCTCTTCTAACTCATACCTAAATTATGGCAAAAGCTGCACAATGAATTAATTCCCTGTGCTTATATCACCTCTCTTTATTCTAATCCAATCTCCAAGCCACTGCAAGATTAACTGTACGAATCTAACTTTTATCATTTAATCTATCTTCCTGAAAATTTCAAAGAGAAACTGAAGTAGGAGTAGAGCTGAACAATGTATTCTATGATGTCTTTTTGAATATACGTAAACAAATACCACATAAGCAATATATCCAACTAGAAAAGTTGGATACCTACACGACTTCAACAGTATAACAAAATTAAACAATTACACAAATCTGATATGTAATTATGTCTTCAACATAATCAATGATTAATGTGAGCAGGTATGACTAAATGTATATGAAGATTATTGCAGTTAGCATTACTTTGCAAAATCTAGAAGCAAAATGGTCTCCACCAGCAAAGACACTGGGAGTACATCTTCTCACCCTTATCCACAGGTCCAAAAGATGAGAAAAGCATTGCTTCAAACAATCTAACATTTCCTGAAATTCTAACAATTATTAATTTCAAAAAGTTATATAATTTAGTAGAAAAAGGCTCTATCCCAGGGATAGCAGCTCCTGAGGGCCTCTAGTTTATGGTAAAATAACACTAATGCAGAGGAAGTCAAAATTTGCCAAGAGAACATATTCCATCTTTGGATAGAGAAATAGAACATTTTTTTTTATACTGATGCCAAAATCTGCCCCTGTGTAATCGCTGTCTATTTGTTCTGGTATAACCATCTGGAATGCAGAGAACAAGTATTATCTTCCCTTTACATACTCAAAATAACAATGTTTTCTCTCAAGCAACTGAAGCAAGTAATAATCTTCTGATCATTGGTATATTTTAAATATAAATACAATGGCAAAAATGATTGACAGAAAAACCTGTCAATCAATTACAATGGCAAGTCAATCAATTTAACTGGGTTATAATGCTTCTAAAATGTTAAGTTTATCATACTAAAAACTGAACATGGACTTCATTTCTGGTTTGACACAAAAGGAGCGTGGAAGTCATCACATCATTCTAACAACAAGTAAAAATCTGATCAAACTGAAAAATCAACAACTCTTCTGAATTTGTAAGAGAAGTGAGGACACAGGGCAAGCCACTATCCCCAAGATCATAAAGGCAGACATGAGAATACAGGGAGTCACACATTATTCGAAAAGAGGTTCATGAGCAAAAACTGCTGGGAGAACCAGTGCCTGGGTAGGTAAACCTGAAGTACAATCAGTCAACTGGATGTTTCATAGCTGTTTCAGAAAAACGGCAAACTACGAAGCACTTAGTGAGAGGCAATGATATGGACAGAGACAGAGCAATACGAACAGCAAGATGGTACTAGGTCGCTTTAACCTGGAATGCCCTTTGTTTCTCAACCCAACTTGGGGAACAACCTTGTCATTCTTCAGAAGTCTAGCTCAGACTAGATGTAAAGGTTTTTCCTAACCTACAAGACCCCTTCTCTATACTGTTATGATACATTTTTCATACTAACATTATAGCATATATTACATATATCTGATTTGTCAGGGTTCCAGTTAACAGCTAGTGTACCACTGTAATTGTTAATACCATCTATTTTCACTTCTAAAAGTATTCCAGGTTGTATTACAAATAATAACTATAAATAATATGATCACCTTAAGTATAAACTTCAACAGCAGTGTCTGTTTTTCCCAGGACTACATCTGCTCCATCATCTCCTCCCAGAGACTAAAATTGTGTTGTTGGGGGTAAAAATAAATAAATAAATAAATATAAAAATTAAAAAAAAAATTGTGTTGTTGGTTTCTTGTACCGGTGTCCTACTCTTATAATAATGATGGCAGGACGAGTTATGGCAATTTCTGCTGACTTGTAACATATTAAAATTGACTTCCCTAAAGATGGTAAAAAGAGACACTGGGGACTAGTAGGGGAGGAGGAAAGAGGAGTAAGCACTGAAAAACAACCTATCAGGTACTATGCACACTACCTGGGTAATGAGAACATCTGTACAATGCACCTCAGCAACATGTAACTTAACCATGTAACAAACCTGCACATGTACGCCCTGAAACTAAAGGTTGAAAAACAAATACATATATGTTTTAAATAAATAACTTTTTCTCCATGACCCAGTGATTGAAATCTATTTTCCTCCCCCTTCAATTCTGGATTATAAACTTACTTCATTGTATACTTTCCTCTTTCTGTGTACACAAAAACATCTTCCTTTCTATAATTCTAAAGAATTGCTCACTCTGAATGATTTCAAGGAGCAAAGGTTATAACCAATGACAGGAAAAAAAAGTTCTTGTTGACAGTTTATCATTCTCTACCTTTGGATAAATTAAACAAGTGACATCTACCAGGCCACTCCTGTGATGGTCTTAAAATTCTATTAACAAAAGCCATGTCTTTAACTGGTTTATTATCAGCATGTTGTTATATATTGTAACTGTCAAATATAAACGAGGCTCAATCTAGGTATACAACACTAAAAGAAAGTGAGCTAGATGTAGTAGTCAGTAATTCATTTGAACAGAACATCTATTAAAAGTTGTATAATTTTAATAATTAGAAGTTATAATTAGTATTTTAATTCATTTACTTAGAATATAAGTTTATATAAGTTTACAGCTTAAAATATTTAAATATTTAAAATTAAACTTCAAACAATGGTCCTCCCAAGGTTCTTTTTCAAAAAAAGTAACACTGACAATATCAATACTGTGGAACACAGGTTTTCCCCTAGATTTTATTTCATAATTTTATAACTTATATAATTTTTAAAAATAAATCTATACTATAAAGGACAGTTATGATCTGTCCTAGGAACAGCTCTGTATATCTACAAGGGTATTTCGATTTGTACGTTTAATTCAGTGATAAATTTCAATGCTCTTCATCTGCCATATACTGTGCTAACTGCTAGGAGAGGAACATTAATAAATATATGATCTCATTCCTGGAGCTCAAAATTAAATGGGAAAAGAGAGGGATATAAATCTAACTATAATGTAACAGACAGGTAGGTGGTAAATACCATGCAAACAAAATAAAAAGAGAGTGCTTGACAGAGATTTCAGTAGTATAAGACAAATGAGAACAGGAAACCTGTCTGTCCGTTTACAGATGCACCTCTGGCCTCTGACACAATGCCAGCCACGTGGTGGGTTGTCAATAAACAGTGATTAAAAGAAATACTGAGCAAGAGAGTAAGTGGCACAAATGTTATTTGGAGATACTTAACACTGGAATTTATTCTTGACAACAAGCAATACATCTTGTAGGCATATAAAATGTAAAAAGTAATATGTACATTAACATGGAAATGTGAAAAAACATGGTACTTTTCTCAATGAACTCAAGAAATAGCAAGAAATTCTATATCCCCAGAAAACAGGATACAGAACAAATGTAAACGGAGCTAGATTCCAACAGCTTTCTAAGATCTGTTAACTTAACTTAGAAAAATGTAAGTTAACATATCTTATATCTTTGGGCAATAGTTAATTTTAAGGAAGGCATTTATGCAAGTGAATGGCATGATCAGTTCTTTATGCTTCAGAAATACAATTTTGGAGAGTGAACTGTAGAAGAGGAGAAAGGCAAGTTTAAGTAGAGGTTAAAAAATGTTTCTAACCAAGAAACTTAGTAATGGCTTAGAGATGGAGGAAAGACAGAGGACAGAATCAAGGATGAATTACAGATTTCTGGATTGGGTAAATTGATGTATGATTCTACTCACTAACAGGGAATCCTAGAGCAAGTACAGATTGGGGGGAAATTTTCTACCAGCTGTAGTAAGCTTATGCACCAAAAGTAAATAACAACAAACCTTACAATGTTATATATTAAATAATGTTAATATTTACAATGTTATATGTTAAATATGTTAAATAACATATAACATATAATATGTTAAATGTTAAAATAATAAGATAAAATAATTGGCTATTTGGTACTGTATCAAAAACACTTGTATTAGTCAGGCTTGGCTACTCCAGAGGCTGATATTGGGGGCCCTAGAGCCTGGGAGTTCAAGGTTGCAGTGAGCTATGATCAATGCCACTGGACTCCACCTCCAGTTTGGGTGACAGAGCAAGACCCTGTTTCTAAAATTAAAAAATAATTTTAAACCACATTTACAGGCTATCCATTTTCAAGCCTATGTTCTCAAAAAATATATAGATTATCATAAAAATACCAATTCCAGAGTCAACTGTCCCCAGAAAGCTGCCCACCGTAATATGCATTTATAGAAGTACCCCAGTGATTCTTATGCTCACTAAAATGTGAAACATTCCATAAAGACTGCCAGGTGTCATGCAACTAGATTCTTTTATCTCTTTGGATTATTTGATCTGAAATCTAAGACCAGAACCTACTGTATGAAATATTCTTATCATCTTCAAATGTTACAATATAAAACATCACCACTGACACAAAATTAATAATTACTAATCCTATACAGAGAACCTATAATATTGTGCTAATATTTTTGTATGAATAACCTATTTTAATCTCTGTAACAATCGTATAAGGTAGATACTATTATTATTGACCCTATGTTAATAAATAAGGCCTAGAGACATAGTTCACTTGCCTAAAAGTCACACTAATACCAGATGTGACAATGAGATCTGAACTTAAGCACTATGACTCCAAAGTCTACCTTTTATTCCTCAATATATAATACAATACAGACTACCTAGTTATACTGCCTTGCATAGGACAATGTACCTTCAGCGTTCATACCGGTTTATAATTACACACTTAATTGTATAATTAGTTGATGTTTATCTCCCTATGCCGTAATTCTGCTTTAGTTCACCACTGTGACGTCATCCAAACACCTAAACAATGGTTGGCAGGCAGTAACCACACTCAAAAATATTTGTTGAATAAATGAATTTACTATTCAGAAATAAATACACAAAACTTCAAAATATACCAAATTCAGTTTCTTGGTCTGGATTCTGGTTTCATAACACCTCAATTAGGCTATTATCAAAAAGACAAAAAAATGCAGGGAGCCATGAACATATCACTCTAGCCTGGGTGACAGAGCAAGACCCTATGTCAAAAGAAAAAGACAAAAAGTAACAAATGTGGAAAAGGAATTCATACACTGTTGGTGAGAGTGTAAATTATTAAGTACAGCCATTATAGAACACAATATAGAGGTGCCTCAAAAAACTAAAAATAGAATTATCATATGGATAATCCAGCAATTCCACTACTAGGTATATATAGCCAAAGGAAATGAAATCAGCATATCAAAGAGAATCAGTAAGCCAAATAGATACCATATTTATTGCAGCACTATTCATAATAGCCAAGATATAGAAGCAACCTAAGTGTCCTTCAATGGATAAATGAATTTTTTAAGCGTGGTATATATGCACAATGGAGTACTATTGAGCCATTAAAAAAAATAAAATCTTATCATTTGCGGCAACACGGATGAACCTGGAGGACGTAGATCTTAAGTGAAATAAACCAGGCACAGAAAGACACCACACAATCTCTCATAAATTTAAAGAAGTTGAATCTAAAGAAACTGATCTCACAGAAGTAGAGAGTAGAATAGTCGAGGGGAGGGGGGAATAGAGAAAGTTTAAGTAGGAAGAATAAGTTCTGGTGTTCTCTTGTGCAGTAGGGTGACTATGACTAACAGTATTGTGTTGTGTTTCAAAATAACTTAAGAGAAAGGATTTTGAATGTTCTCACCACAAAAAAATTATAAACATATGAGGTGACTGCTATGGTCTGAATGTCCCCTCCAAAGCTGATGTTGAAATTTCATCCCTAATGTGGCTGTATTGAGAGGTGGGGCCTTGAAGAGGTGACTGGATCATGAGGGCTCTTCTCTCATGAATGAGTTATCACAGGAGAGGAACTAGTGGCTTTATAAGAAGAAAAGAGACCTGAGCTAGCACATTAGCACATTTAGCCCCCTTGACATGTGACAACCTCTACTCCTGAGACTCTTCAATGACAGCAAGAAGGTGTCATCAGATGGCAGCCTCTCAATCTTGGACTTCTCAGCCTCATAATGGTAAGAATGGTAAGAACTAAATTCCTTTTCTTATAAATTACCCAATTTCAGGTAATCTTCTATAAACGACAGAAAACTGATTAATCCATTAATGGATATGCTAAATACCCTAATTTTGTTTTACACAATGTAGACACATATCAAAATATCACAGTGTACCCTATAAATATGTAATTATTTGTGTCAATTAAAACCAGTATGTTAAAAAATATATATTTAAAAGACATCACGCTCTGTTTCTTGATCTGGGTGCTGGTTTCAGAGGTGTCAATCTGTCAAAAATTCACTGAGCAAAACATGTATAATAAATTCATGTCTCTCTCTATTCAACAAATAGTTAAAAAGCAAGAATGAAAAAAATGTATTTTGCCAGATAGTAAAGACTATATTTATTGTCCTTTTACAGGACTTTAACTTGACTTTTTTAACTTGCTTTTTTACCTTGACTTTTAACAATCTGGCATTTTAACAATCTGGCATTTATAACAGAAATTTCTAAGCCACACCTGTGAATTCTAAAATAGAAGAGTTGACAAGGGACTTACTATCTTATGATTAGTTATAATAATGATAGCTATAATATGGACATACATAAAAGAGGGAACAAAAAAAGAAATGTATCTACTTCCCAAACTCTGAGGAACAAGAAGATATGAAATAACATAATTTTCCAAACACCCTAACCAAACTTCTTTCTTATTGCTTTGAAAAGAAATCCCACTTTCTAAGGAAAGAACAAACCTATTTAAAAATAATTAACAATGCAATGACATTTACCCAAATTTGTCAAACACAAAATTTTTTAAATGGCAATGCATACGAAAACAAAAAGAAAAAGACAAAAATTTAAGCCTGCTGTCTACCTTCAGAAAACCACATTCTGATCCTTTTCTATTCCACCCTCTCAGGTACTATATTCACTCAGTGCTAAAAAATCCTGTTGCCAGGCTGCACTAGCTAAAGAACTAAAGCCTAACCATTCACCTTAACTAATCTTCTAATCATTTCATCCTTGTCTATTATTACATAGTAGGTAATTAGTGAATTTATAAAGATTTTCTGGCACAGATGTTTGAGGTAGAAAATGAGTAAGACCTCCTCAATGGAAAATATGCGTCAAGTGCTTTCTTAGACTTCATCTCTTTCTCTTCTTCACAGTAAAATTAGAATTGAGTACTTGGGCTCATAACACCTGTTAAAAGATAATTTATGGTAGACAACTGAACCAAATTCACAAAGCACTTTTACTTTGTACACAAACACAAAGTATACACAAGTATATACAAAGAATTCAAAAGGTCTTCACCAGCCTACAGAAACGGCTATCATTCAAAGAAATGTTTTTCGTAACATTTAATGTTATTTTTCTGCAGAAAATCAATATGAAAAATGCAGTCTGCAACTTGAACAACCTTTTCTAAGACAGTAAAAAATAACTAAAAGCAATTATTACTTAAAGATTACAACTACTGCATGTTCTGCTACAATTTCTATGTCTTAGTCTATTATATTTTACAAAGATATTTGTAAAATCATTAGGCTTCCACAGTCCTCTAATTAGGAATCCTTTATTATAAGAGAAAAAAAATCAGTTTGCCTTTGAAACAATTCACTATGTAAATAAACCCTGTGAAAGAATGGAACAGCTGTGCCTAAAGGCCGAGACAATTAATTCTGATATATATCCAGTCTATTAGAATTATTTAGAAGTCAGTTGTATATTTGCATGTATAGCTACTTCCATGCTTCTGCTTTTCTCTATGAAACACGTCTATAGTTCAGATCATTTGTCAGACAGGTGGCTTCTATGAAGGTAGTTAAATGGGCTTACCTTCTTAGGAAATAATAAGGGAGAGCAAAGGTATAAATACACCTTGGCTGTAGGACACTAGATGGGTTAGCAAAGTGAAAAATACGTTGTTACCATATTACTTTCTAATCTTTCCATCTGTATTGATTCCATATCTTATCTTATTATGCACTATTCTTCGTGAATCTTCAGTTTCTTTCACAGCTCTGTCTTTAAAAAAAAAATGCTGGCCAGGTGCAGAGGCTTGTGCATATAATCCCAAAACTTTGGGAGGCCAGGATGGGAGGATTTCCTGAGGCCAGGAGTTCAAGACCAGCAATAAGAGCATTGTAAGACTCCTGTTCCTACAAAAATTAGGGAAAAACAACAACAACAACAACAACAACAACAACAACAACAAAAAAGCCACAGGTGGGCATGGTGGTGCACACCTGTCATCCCAGCTATACAGGAGGCTAAGATGGGAGAATTACTTGAGTCCAGGAGGTTGGAGCTACAGTGAGCCATAATGGTGCCACTGTACTTTAGTCTGGGTGACAGAGCAAGACCCTGTATCTAAAAATAAAAAAAAAATTAAATGCTTTGCCCGTTGTTTCCCATCTTTGAAACATTACTTCTTTCTTTTGCCAAATCTGAGATGCTACTGAATTTATTCTTACCTCATCATCTCCTAAACTTCATCAACCTGGTGGCTAAGGCCATCATTCAAATTAAGCTGTCCTCCTCAAGCTTACCATTTGCCCAATTCAAAGTTTTTCTCTCAGTTTTTCAAACTTTTTGACTTTTCCATTACAATACTGACCCATGCTAACCAAATCCACCTTCTTTCCCGTGGTTTCTACAACCACACTGTCTCAGTCCTTTTCATGCCTATTCCTCATTGCTCCTTATATCTTGATTTAAAGATTTGTATTCCCTCCTCCTGTTCCATATCCTTTAACATTACCGAAACATTTAACATTTGAGTTAAATGAAGGTTGCCAGGAAAAAAAAAGTTTTAAATGTAAACAACAACATAGACAACAAAAATTACCTAAAGTTCTATATCCTTTTCTTCAGGTTTCTCTTTTCACTGTCTCCATCAATTCTAACAAACTCAGTTCTACCCTTTAAGTCAACAATGCCTCGAAAGTTCAATTCTAAAACGTATCTATGATTAAAAGCAACACACTTCATTCTATATGTTTTATGGTGTGTCCACCTCAAAACTGGCATGTCCTGTAATCAAATTAATTCATCCTAATAAAAACTTTCAAAAATGTCCACCTTCAAATAATATTACTATTGGAAATGCTATACTCGATGGAATCTATTCAAATCCAGGTAGCCATCAGGTATCACTGAGACACTTTAATACAGCAGTTCCCAATCTTTCTGGCACCAGGGACCAGCTCTGTGGATGACAGTTTTGCAATAGACACGGTCAAGTGGTGAGGATGGTTTCGGATGAAACTGTTCCACCTCAGATCATCAGGCATTAGATTCTCATGAGGAAGGCATAACCTAGATCCCTCACATGCACAGTTCACAATAGGGTTTGTGCTCCTATGAGAATTTAATGCTGCCACTGATCTGACAGAAGATGGAGCTCAGGTGGTAATGCTCACTTGCCTGCTGCTCACCTCCTACCGTGCAGCCCAGTTCCTAAGAGGCCACGGACTGGTAACCAGTGCACAGCCAGGGGTTTCGGAACCCCTGCTTTAGTTCATGTATCTTAATAACCTCGTACATAGACTACATCATAATAGTATCCTGTTTTTATAAACTACTAAGTTCTGAATCAGTGTTTTATACATATCACCATGTTTAGTATCCTATTCCCGCTTTTATGGTTAAGCATAATCATTCATATACATCAAAAAAGCTCACCAACAATTATCAGAAAATATATTGGCTTATCTCAAGTCCTAAGCATGAAAGGAAACACATGTTAAACTAAGCCTTTCCATGAACCTGGGTCAGTGATGACTCTAACCGGGCAAAAATACCACAATGCACAATTAATTAACGTAGTGTAAGTGTAAACAGGCCCTTTAATTCCAAGTTTACTATTTGTTATTCTTCCCTACAACACTTCCACTGGACATTCATAAATAACTGCATAGACTAATGATCAGAACCTAAAAATAAATTTGCAAATGCTCTTTGGATTTAGCCTTTAAAAACTTTAAACCATTATAAATAAAATCAGTATAACACATTTATTTAGACATATCTAACAAGAACTAATTGCTGATATTTTTATATTTTATTTATGCCCTCTGATAGTGCTTTTGGATATATTTGTTCTCCATACTTCACTGCCTATTCATAAACTATAATTTCTTTTAAGAAAAATATTACTAGACACACTGAGATAAATATTAAGAAGACAAATTCCAGTCAGGCTTTGCTAGGTGAAATGAGTTTAGGTCAGGTCAGTTTTTTGTTGTTGTTGTTTTGTTTTTTTTTTTTTGAGACGGAGTCTTGTTCTGTGGCCCAGGCTGGAGTGCAGTGACTCCATCTTGGCTCACTGCAATCTCCACCTCCTGGGTTTAAGCAGTTCTCCTGCCTCAGCCTCCTGAGTAGCTGGGATTAGAGGCGCCTGCCACCATGCTCGGCTAATTTTTTTGTATTTTTAGTAGAGACAGGATTTCACTATGTTAGTCAGGCTAGTCTTGAACTCCTGACCTCAGGTGATCCGTCCGCCGCAGCCTCCCGAAGTGCTGGGATTACAGGCATAAGCCACCACACTTGGCCGTCAGGTCAGTTTTATCAGGTCAGGTTATTTATGAAAAAAGCTTTCCTTCTCAGAGTTTTTAGGTTTTCAAAGTCGTGGAGAAGAGACTGTGGACCTGTGAAAATCTTGCACTCTTTTCTACAACAAAGTCATTGAAACTGTTACTTTTTCCATTCTTCCAAGACACAAAATACGTAGTAAAGTATAAATTTAGATATTAAGTTGGAAAAAGTTTAATAAAAAGTAAATCATATCGCCCCAGCAATAATTACTTTGTCAACACAAAGAATTTAACCACAACAAAGAATTTTCCCATCAATTCAGAATAAAAGACTTTGGCCATTTAGGATAAAAACACTTCTGGCCCTAAAAACAATTACCTGGCTACCAAAGTGTGGCTGTGGACAATCAACATGGGTATAACCTGCAAGCATGTCACAAATGCAAAATCTTAAGCCCTTCCAGGCCTACTGAACATGACTCTTCATTATGACAAAATCCCCAGATGGTCCAATTGTATATTTCTGCAGGAAAAAAGTTAACCTAGCAGGCCTAACTGCTTATCCTTAAAAAGGCCTGCTTACAAGGTTGACCTTCAGCTGGCATACAGGAACTTACATTTTGGAAGGTTCTCTAAACTGATGAGTGTGGCTCACTGGACCTAAACCGTTTATACAAACAATATGTTTCATATGTAATACTTGATTTCGTTCCGTAAGTTTGGAATTTTGTTATATGCCAGGTAGAGGCTACCTACTTGGCAAGTCCTTAATAAAAACCCTGGGCACTGAGTCTCTAACGAGATTCCCTTGTTGACAAACATTTCATGGGTTGTCACAATTCATTACTGGAGGGAACTAGCATGCCCTGTGTGACTCTGCTGGGAAAAGATTCTAGAAGGTTATGCTGGTTTCCCCAAGACTTTGCCCCATGCATCTTTTCCCTTTGCTGAGTTAGTGTCATATCTTTTTGCTGTAATGAGCTCTAGTAAATCACTGAATCTAAGGATGGTGTCTGGGACCTTCAACAAAGCACTGAATTTCAGAAGCTCTGCTTTAGAGAACCCACATGAAATTCTATTCCCAAAGCTTAAGAGCAGGCCATGAGGACGGTAGGCAAACCCTTCAGTCAATGCAAGACAAGGAATAAGGAATCCATTATGTATAAAGTCAGACCTTAGAAAAGTCTACATCCTAAGAAAAAAGGTGAATTAGAAGAGCAACCAACAGAAGTAAACAGCAAAGAAAAGCAGCTCTGGGTCAAGCTGTAAACAAATCAAAACAAACAAAAGAGACTTTACTGACTCTGAAGCCACCACATGTGACTCTGGAACATAAATGTACTCTTGCATGGTTAAGGAAAAAAAAAAAAACCAAAGTGAGAATCTGAATTTAAAGTAGCCCTTGGTCTACAATGCTCCTAGGCAGCAGGCAGAAGCAAACTCAACCACTAATCACTCCGGCACTAACTCACCCACCCAACCAGGTAACCACCCTTAGCCTGGGTAACCTAACAAATATAGGACACAACCAAAAGCCACAAACACACAGTAAACAGCAAAATAAGCCATTATAAACAGAAACCAGAAAAAAGAAATCTAAAATGACTAAAAAATCAGAATTATCATTACATACAAACAATGAAATAATAATTATGTTTTATATATCTAAAACAGGGGAGTTGGCAAACTTGTTCATAAAGTCACATAATAAACACTTTAGGCTTTAAACGTTACACTATCTCTGTTTCAACTACTTAACTCCACAGACACCAAAGCAGCCACAATAAAACTTAAAACAAATAAGCACTGCCATGTCCCAATAAAATGTTATTTACACATGCAGTAGCAAGCCAGATTTGCAAGCCATAATTTGCAAACCTCTGGCCTAAGGGGACAAAAAGAAGTAGAAAGAACATTCAAGAGAGCATTCAAAAAATAAAAATAAAATTAAAAATATCAAAAAGATCCAAGTAGAACTTCTTGAAATAAAAATATCATAACTGAAATAACTCAATGGAAGGGATGAACAGCATAAATACAGCTAGCAGAGGAATTAATGAACAAAAGACCTAGCTGAAGATACTTTACAGAACTTGGCTTCTCAGAAAAAAGGAGATGAAACGCATAAAAAGTTTAAAAACCAAGAAAGATAATGAGAAAGTCTAACATACATTTAATGAGAGTTCATAAAGGAAATAACAAGATAAAATGGGAGAAATTAAAGACTCAAAAACACAAGGACTTAAAGACAAAAACACAAAACTTTTCTGGAATTACTCAAGGATTTGAAATACTTAGAATCAGGTTGACCAATGAATCCCAAGGCAGAATAAACCACTACCTAAACACATTTTATTCAAAGTGTTTAAAAGAAATTGTTAATATAGACAGAAAAACGGATTACCCAAAAGGAAGGTGATGTAGATGAACAACTTGTTTTTTTACATATATATAAGGTGTGCTGACCTTGCATGAATTATTACATAAAGTATCTGTAAAACAATCAGAAAAAATTGAGCACTGACTAAATATTAGATGATACAAAGAACTTACTGTTTTTTTGTTGTTGTTGTTTGCTTTTGAGACAGGGTCTCGCCGTTGCCCAGGCTGGAGTACAGTGGCATGATCTCGGCTCACTGCAACCTCTACCTCCCAGGTTCAAGTGATTCTCCTCCCTCAGCCTCCCAAGTAGCTGGGACTACGGGTGCATGTCGCCACACCAGGCTGATTTTTTTGTATTTTCTTAGAGACAAGGTTTCTTCCCCACGCTGCTTCAAGAACTCCTGAGCTCAGGCAATCTGCCCACCTAGGCCTCCCAAAGTGCTAGGATTACAGGCGGAGCCACCACAACTGGCCTACAAAGAACTTACTGTTGTGGGGGCCAATATTCAACATCCTTAAAGAAAAGAACTTTCAACCCAGGATTTCATATCCAGCCAAACTAAGCTTCATAAGTGAAGGAAAAATAAAATTTTTTGAGAACAAGCAAGAACTCAGAGATTTCAGCACCACCAGGCCTGCTTTACAGGAGCTCCTGAAAGAGGCACTACACATGGAAAGGAACAGCCAGTACCAACCACTCCAAAAATATACCAAATGGTAAAGAACATCAACACAATGAGGAATCTGCATTAACTAACGGGCAAAACAGTCAGCTAACATCAAAATGGCAGTATCAAATTCTCACATAATAATATTAACCCTAAATGTAAATGGACTAAATGCCCCAATCAAAAGACACAGACTGGCAAATTGGATAAAAAGCCAAAACCCATC
>CAUYLG010006758.1:285-57018 GCA_963573385.1 Cacajao melanocephalus | reverse complement strand
GTACATGTGCAGATCATGCAGGATTGTTGCATAGGTACATACATGGCAAGGTGGTTTGCTGCCTTCATCCCCCCATCACCTATATCTGGTATTTCTCCCCGTGTTATCCCTCCCTACCCCCCACTGTCCCTCCCTGGCACCCCCCAACTGACTGCAGTGTGTGATGCTCCCCTCCCTGTGTCCACACGTTCTAATTGTTCAACACCCGCCTATAAGTGAGAACATGTGGTGTTTGGTTTTCTGTTCTTGTGTCAGTTTGCTGAGAATGATGGTTTCCAGATTCATCCATGTCCCTACGAAGGACATGAACTCATTGTTTTTTATGGCTGCGTAGTATTCCATGGTGTATATGTGCCACATTTTCTTTATCCAGTCTATTGTTGTTGGACATTTGGGTTGGTTCCAGGTCTTTATTACTGTAAACAGTGCTGCAATGAACATATGTGTGCATGTGTCTTTATAACAGAAAAATTTATAATTCTTTGAGTATATACCCAGTAATGGGATTGCTTGGTCAAATGGTATTTCTATTCCTAGGTCCTTGAGGAATCGCCACACTGTCTTCCACAATGGTTGCACTAATTTGCCCTCCCACCAACAGTGTAAAAGTGTTCCCATTTGTCCACATCCTCTCCAGCATCTGTTGTCTCCTGATTTTTTAATGATCGCCGTTCTAACTGGTGTGAGTTGGTATCGCAACGTGGTTTTGATTTGCATTTCTCTAATGACCAGTGATGATGAGCATTTTTTCATGTGTGTTTTGACCTCATTGATGTCTTCTTTTGAAAAGTGTCTGTTTATTTCCTTTGCCCACATTTGAATGGTTTTTTTTTTTTTTTTGTAAATCTGTTTTAGTTCTTTGTAGATTCTGGATATTAGCCCTTTGTCCAATGGGTAGACTGCAAAATTTTTTTCCCATTCTATTGGTTGCCGGTTTGCTCTAATAATTGTTTCCTTTGCTGTACAGAAGCTCTGGAGTTTAATTAAATCCCATTTCTCTATTTTTGCTTTTGTTGCTATTGCTTTTGGTGTTTTAGCCTTGAAGTCCTTGCTTATGCCTATGTCCTGAATGGTTTTGCCTAGGTTTTCTTGTAGGGCTTTTATGAAGATGGGATAATGTCACATGTTTAATCAAAATATTTGGATGATGATGTATTATTCTATTCTCACATTGCTAATAAAACATACTTGAGTCTGGGTAATTTATAAGAAAACGAGCTTTAATTGACTATCAATTCTACATGGCTGGAGAAGCCTCATAATCATGGCAGAAGGCAAAAGAGGAGCAGTCACATTTTACATGGCGGCAGGCCAGAGAGTGTGTTTAGGGGAACTCTCTTTTATAAAACCATCAGATCTCGTGAGACTTCTTCACTATTATGAGAACAATATGAGAGTAGCCCGTCCCCATGATTCAGTTACCTCCCACCACTTCCCTCCCATGACATATGGGAATGATGGGAGCTACAATTCAAGATGAGATTTGTGTGGAGACACAGCCAAACCATATCCTTCTGCCCTGTCCCCTCCAAAATCTTATGTCTTCATATTTCAAAACCAATCATGCCTTCCTGACAGTCCCCCAGAGTCTTAACTCATTTCAGCGTTAACTCAGAACTCCACAGTCCAAAGTCTCATCTGAGACAAGGCAAGCCCCTTCTGCCTATCAGCCTGTCAAATCAAAAGCAAATTAGTTACTTCCCAGATACAATGGGGTTATAGGCAGTGGGTAAATACACCAGTTCAAAATGGGAGACGTTGGCCAAAATGAAGGGCTACAGGCCCCATGAAGTCTGAAACCCAATAGGGCAGTCATTAAAACTTAAAGTTCCAAAATGATCTCCTTTGACTTTATGTCTCACATCCAGGTCACGTTGATGCAAGAAGTGGGCTCCCATGGTCTTGGGCAGCTCCTTCCTTGTGACTTTGCAGTGTCTAGCCCCACTCCTGGCTGCTTTCATGGGCTGGTGTTGAGTGTCTGTAGCTTTTCCAGGCGCACAGTGCAAGCTATTGGTGGATCCACCATTCTGAGGTCTGGAGAATGGTGGCTGTCTTCAAACAGCTCCATTAGGCAGTGCCCCAGTGGGGACTCTGTGTGGGGACTCCAATCCCACATTTCCCTTCTGCATTGCTTTAGCAGAGGTTCTGCAGAAGGGCCCTGCCTCTGTAGCAAACTTCTGCCTGGACATCCAGGCATTTCCATACATCCTCTGAAATTTAGGTGGAGGTTCCCAAACCTCAGTTCTTGACTGCCGTGTGTCAACAGGCTCAATACCACCTGGAAGCTGCCAATGCTTGGGGCTTATACTCTCTGAAGCCATGGCTTGAGCTGTATCTTGGCCCCTCTTAGCCACAGCTGGAGTGGGTGGGATGTAGGGTGCCCAGCAGTGGGCCCTGGGCGTGGCCCACGAAACCATTTTTGCCTCCAACTTCTCCAGACCTGTGATGGGACGGGCTGCTGCAAAGGTCTGTGACATTCCCTGGAGACATTTTCCCCATTGTCTTGGTGATGAACCTTTGGTTCATTACTTATGCAAATTTCTGCAGCCATCTTGAGTTTCTCCTCATAAATTTTTTTTCCTTTTCTTTTGCATCATCAGGCTGCAAGTGTTCCAACTTTTTATGCTCTTCTTCTTCTTGAATGCTTTGCTGCTTAGAAATTTCTTCCACCTAATACTCTAAATCATCTCTCTGAAGTTCAGTTTCACATATCTCTAGGGCAGGGGTAAAATGGTTTCAGTCTCTTTGCATAGCAAGAGTGACCTTTACTCTAGTTCCCAAGAAGTTCCTCATCTCCATCTGAGACCACCTCAGCCTGGACTTTATTGTCCATGTCACTATGAGCATTTTGGTCAAAGCTGTTCAGCAAGTCTCTAGGAAGTTTCAAACTTTCCCGCATCTTCCTGTCTTCTGAGCCCTCAAGTCTCCAGAAAGTTCCAAACTTTCTCACATTTTTCTGTCTTCTTCTGAGCCCTCCAAACTGTTTCAGCCTCTGCCTGTTACTCAGTTCCAAAGTCACTTCCATGTTTTAAAGTATCTTTACAGCAGCACCCCACTCTACTGGTACCATTTTACCGTATTAGTCTGTTCTCATGCTGCTAATAAAGACATACCCGAGACTCCGTAATATCTAAAAGAAGGAAGTTGAATTGACTCATAGTTCCACATGGCTAGGCAGGCCTCACAGTCATGGCAGAAGGCAAACGAAGGGCAAAATCACATCTTACATGGAAGCAGACAAAAGAACATGTACGAGGGTATGCCCTTTTGTAAAACCATCTGATCTCATGAGACTTATTCACTATCATGAGAATAGCATTGGGAGAAAACCTCACCCCCATGATTCAGTTACCTCCCACCAGGTTCCTCTCATGATAAACGGAAATTATGGCTGCAATTCAAGATGAGATTTGGGTGAGGACACAGCCAAACCATATCAGATGATTTCCTAGTGCCTATAAAATAAGTGTAAACTTCTTAGTATGGGATTTCTGGTTTCTCACAATCTGGCAATTATTTACTTTTGCCTGCTCTTCTCCTACCACTTCTTATCTTAGTACTGTACTGTTTCCTTGGATTTCTGACATAATCATGGCATTTTTAGTTCTACAATAAACCATGATACATTCACTCCATTGACTTTGGTATAGTAATATGAAAACCAATCAGAAGTAGTGTCTTAGTCTTTTCAGGCTGGTATGACAAAAATACCTTAGACTGGGTAATTTATAAATAAAATAAATTTATTTCTTACAGTTCTGGAGGCGGGGAAGTTGAAGATTAAGGCACCAGTACTAACAGGTTTGGCTTTCTCTTTGCTTTCAATATTATACCTTCTTGCTGCAGCCTCACATGGCAGAAGGGGAAAAGGGATGAACTCGTGCTGTCAAACCCTTTTATAAAGACACTAATCCCATTGAGGGTAGAGCCCTTATGACTTAATCACTTTCCAAAAATTCCATACCTCAGTATCATTGGATTGAGGATTAAGTTTAAACATGAATTTTAGAGCAACACAAACATTTAAACTATAGAAGGTAGCCTCTTCAAATAATTTATATTTATTATATAATACTTAAACATAGAGAGCAATTGTACAATATAAAATTATTGGATGTATTTAAACAAAACCATCTTATTAATACACAACACTAACACATGCATATATACATTCCTTTGGATTAGGAGTACAAGGGCATAGTATTTTAATCTCTGTGTGGTACCTGCTCTGGTCTTTTAGTGCATTGTAGGTACAGTTGCTCTGTTTTACTGCAGTGGCTACCTAGACCATCAGTGTTGATTGGATTTAGTATAAAGGCTTTCATTAGAGCTTCTTGTTTGAGACTTAACCTTCTAGCATTAGCAGAGGGAAGGAACAACATGCACCCTTCCAGCTGGAACAAATGCTATTGAACTGTAAAAATAGCATGCAGTTTAGTGAAGTTACATATTTTGGTTATGTGTATGATTAGTGCACTTTCTGGCTTTGTTGTCCTCATTCAACTGTTTGTGAGTTTTATGTATATATAAGTTAGGCAACCCTAATGTGTTGATTCTAGGTATAATTTGTGTACATCAGGCTCTGACATACTACCCACCTGGCTATAATTTTGTGTATATGCCCAATAAGCAACCCTACAGTGTTATTCCTGATAAGATGTGAGACCCTTCACTGGATGCAGGCAGCTCCCATGTATGTGCACTGATAAAGTATTATGTCCAGGACTGGGACTTTGAGTCTTAGTTTACACTCACAAACATGCTAAAGTACCTTTTCTCTACTTGCTAATATGTAGTCATTTACATCTTGGATATCTGAAACCTAAGCATTCCAAGTCTTCCAGCCTTCTCTGCAAACCCCTTCTTTTAATATTTAAATAAAACTGCTTGAATTCCCAACACATATGCAGAGAGATCTGATCTCTTTCCTCCATGTTTCCCAGAACCACCTTTCCTTGGTATATCTTGGAAATGTTGGAGCATGGTAGGCGATTACTGTTTACCAGTGTCCATGTCCTCTCTCCAGGGGGAGATTATTCTTCACTCTGTTGAAGAAGTATATCTTTGTCTTGTGGCTTGCTTTGCCCAGTAAAATATGAGAAGAAGTGCTGTGTATCACTTTCTGTTTCATTGTCTCATTCTCCTTTCTCTTTGCCAAGAAATTATTGTTGCTGTTTCAAATGGTAATTGCCCTGATGGTCAGCATGAAAATGATGACAATGTGAACAAGAGCCCCTAGCCAATCTATAATGGACTCTAACATGGGAGGTTATCAAACCCTTACTCTTTTTGTTTGTTTTGAGACAAAGTCTCACTCTTTCTCCCAGGCTGGAGTGCAGTGGTGTGATCATGTCTCACTGCAGCCTAGACCTCTCTGGCTCAGGTGACCTTCCCGCCTCAGCCCCAAAAAATATATATGTACACACACACACACAAGTTAGATGGGCATGGTGGTACACATGCCTGTAGGGACCTGTGCACCACTATGCCCGGCTAACTTGTGTGTGTGTGTGTGTATATATATATTTTTTGTTGTTGTTGTTGTTGTTGTTTGTTTGATGGTTTTTGGTAGAGACAGGGTTTTGCCGTATTGCCCAGGCTGGTCTTGAACTCCTGAGCTCAAACCATCTGCCCACCTCAGCTTTCCAAAGTGTTGGGATCACAGGCATGAGCCACCATGGCCAGCCCAAACCTTTGCTCTTTTATGCCACCGATACTTTGGGGTTGGTATTATAGCAAGCCATGGGACCAAAAACAATGCTTGTCATGTAGCAGATGTTCATTAAATGCTTGATAAATGTGTGAAATTGAGCAAGGCACTTTCCAGAAATTTCAAACTGGAATACACTCCATTTCCCTTCTTCAATGTGCTTATGCACCTGGAAGTTTCTAACATGAGATAAAGATGCAACATTGTCTTAAAGCATAAGTTTTTCTAAAAGACATTTGAGGAAAAAAAGCATTATTTATAAATTAAAACAGACATGTATATCTTATGGAATAGTACACTAATCTCATAGAAATTTCAAAGGAAAAATGGAAGTCTAAGAATATTAATGGCAGTTGGGTACTGCTTCAGTCTATTTTTCCAAGACCGCTTGGACATGATAATCTCTGAGTCTCAATTTTATCCTCTATGAAGTACAATATTTGGACAAGAATAGAGTTGTCAAAGGATTTTTAGGAGGGGCAATATGGTGTGAACAGCAGTGAACTGAGAGCCCGCAGCTTTGGGCTTCAGTCCTTGCTTTGCTACTAAACAGGTATAGGACTGTCAGATCATTTAATCTTAAAATTTAGACTCAGGAAAAGATGTGCTAACACTTCCACTATCTGTCCCACTGGATTGTTTGAGAAATAATACATTTTAGAGTACTTTGAAAATTATTAAGCTCTATTGTTCCAAATAAAAAGTGATAGGAAATTCTTGAAATCTTTTCAAATTTGACTTTCTTTATATTCTGTTTCCACCAGGTGGCAGTATTTCCCTTGCACTCTACTGTAATTTTTATAGTTTGTATATCATCTTTTAGAAAAAAAATTAATCACTGTTTTAAATGAGTACCTCATTGTTTCCCAACCTTATCTTTCTCCTTTCTCATCCCATACACTCCCTTTCTCTCAAACAATTCGGAGTAACCATTCCCATTCATTTGAAAAATATTTAATGAAGTAAATGTGAGGGCAGTCTCTTAAGCTTAGCAATTTATTCAGAGCTTCTGATTCATTTGGGAAGAAGTATTAGATAGCTTAATTTTACTCAGATGTAAGCATATTACTTTGATGTAGGTAATTAAAATCAGTTAAAGATCACCTACAAAAATCATGCTATTGGCTCTTTATGACAATTTTAAAATAATGTTTTTGAAATTAAGCTGATGGATATCCTTTTTAACTGATAATACCAGTGATGCCTATTTTATTCTGTCATCAGAGGATCATCACACAGTTGTTATATGAAATCTTGATGTTTATGACGTGTTTGCAAAACACTTTATCATGGTTTCATATCAGTTTACTTTGTGTCAGAATTTCCTAGAAAATTAATCCCACAAGATGAGTTAAATAAGTACACTTGTAAAACTTGGTGAATAATTTCTTACTGACTTTTGTTGATATAAAGGTTTTGAGGTAAGTAATAGCATAAATGTTTTAGAGTAGTCTTATCCTGTAGCATGATCAGAATTATTTATCAGCATAATGGATTACTAGTTTTCACTTATAAAGAGACTGTCAATGCAATTTTTAAGCTGACATAATCATTGTATTCTGTATAAGAGAGTAGTTGCTTTGAAAAATTAGGCCGTTTAAAGTTGTTTCTAAAACTTGATGTAGATAGAATAAATCTTTATTTTTAAATGGCTAAAATGTTATGTAACATTTTAATTGTTTTGTGCCAAACCTTTGCTGTTTTCAGGAAGAAAAAAAGTTTTTTTTTTTTTTTAAAGAATAACTAAAGTTGAATTAATATGTTACTGACAATTTTATATCTTTCTCTTGTGGTCACAATTATGAGCCACATTTCCTCTCTTCTAATATATACAATAATGATAAGCTGTATATACTGTGTACATAAGCATGAACAATTCTAGGGGAGAAGATGATAGATAGCTTTCAGTGATTTGCAATAAAACTTAGGAAACACATCATGTAAAAAACCTCTGATATTTTCACCATCATTACGTATTTTTGAAGTATATTTAAAAATTGATTTAGAAGTTTTACCTGATCAAATATCAATCCCCACATGTTCCAGGGGAAAAGTGGAGAAACAGTGTATCTTAGTTTCAGCAAACAATTTTAGAAGACCCTCACAATTTCTTTGTGCACAAATTAGAAAGCAAGTCTGGTTGGCTCATAGATTATTTAGGTAAATTCGCTGCAAGCTGAACAGCTGAACCTAAAGTGCCCTGATTAATAAACGAGTAAGAACATGAGGTGAGTGCAAGTAGCACGTCGAAGCACTCTATTCTAGGTCCTTCCCTGCTAAGTCTTTTTTCTTTTAAAATTTTTTTATTATACTTCAAGTTCTGGGATACATGTGCAGAACATGCAGGTTTGTTACATAGGTATACACATGCCATGGTGGTTTGCTGCAACCTTCAACCCGTCATCTGCATTAGGTATTTCTCTTAATGCTATCCCTTCCCTAGTCCCTCCACCCACCAACAAACTCCGATATGTCATGTTCCCCTCTCTGGGTCCATGTGTTCTCATTGTTCAGCTCACACTTATGAGTGAGAACATGTGGTGTTTGGTTTTCTGTTGGATGGTTTCCAGCTTCTTTCATGTCCCTGCAAAGGACATGAACTCATCCTTTCTTATGGCTTCATAGTATTCCATGGTATATATATGCCACATTTTCTTTACCCAGTCTATCATTGATGGACATCTGGGTTGGTTCCAAGTCTTTGCTATTGTGAACGGTGCTGCAGTCTACATATGTGTGCATGTGTCTTTATAGTAGAATGATTTATAATCCTTTGGGTATATATCCAGTAATGAGATTGCTGGGTCAAATGGTATTTCTGGTACTAGATCCTTGAGGAATTGCCACACTGTCATCCCCAATGGCTGAACTAATTTACACTCCCACCAACAGTGTAAAAGCATTCCGGTGTCTCCACATCCTCTCCAGCATCTGTTGTTTCCTGACTTTTTAATGATCACCATTCTAACTGGCATGAGATGTTATCTCATTGTGGTTTTGATTTGCATTTTTCTAATGACCAGTGATGATGAACTTGTTTTCATATGATTGTTGGCCACGTAAATGTCTTCTTTTGAGAAGTGTCTGTTCATATAATTCATCCACTTTTTGGTGGGGTTGTTTGCTTTTTTCTTGTAAAGTTGTTTAAGTTCCTTATAGATTCTGGATATTAACCCTTTGTCAGATGGATAGATTGCAAAAATTTTCTCCATTCTGTAGGTTGCCTATTCACTCTGATGATAGTTTCTTTTGCTCTGCAGAAGCTCTTTAGTTTAATTAGATCCCATTTGTCCATTTTGGCTTTTGTTGCCATTGATTTTGGTGTTTTAGTCATGAACTCTTTTCCCAGGCCTATCTCCTGAATGGTATTGCCTAGGTTTTCTTCTAGAGTTTTTATGGTTTTAGGTCTTACATTTAAGTCTTTAATTCATCTTGACTTAATTTTTGTATAAGGTGTAAGGAAGGGGTCTGGTTTCAGTTTTCTGCATATGGCTAGCCAGTTTTCTGCGTATGGCTAGCCAGTTTTCCCAACACCATTTATTAAATAGGGAATTCTTTCTCCATTGCTTGTTTTTGTCAGGCCTGTCAAAGATCAGATGGTTGTATATGTGTGGTGTTATTTTTGAGGCCTCTGTTCTGTTCCATTGGTCTATATATCTGTTTTGGTATCAGTACCATTCTGTTTTGGTTATTGTAGCCTTGTAATACAGTTTTGAAGTCAGATAGTGTGATGCCTCCAGCTTTGTTCTTTTTGCTTAGGGTAGTCTTAGCTATATGGGCTCTTTTTTGGCTTCCTATGAAATTGAAAGTAGTTCTTTCTAATTCTGTGAAGAAAGTCAATGGTAGCTTGATAGGCCATTATGGCCATTTTCACGATATTCAGTGACTTAAGAAACATGTTTATCAAATTTGCTGATAAGAGAAAGTTGGGAGAGATAGCTGGTGTTTTGTTTTAGATAAGCACATGCAAAATATTTTGTCCCACATATAGGAATAAACCAATAAGAAGAAATTAATAAAAGTTAACTCTCATATTTGCATTAAGAAGTTATTTTATAAAAACAGAGAACAAGAGAAATTTCCTTGATCATAAGTCAAAGAGAAAAGATTTAGTAGTTTCAGTGTTTCAGTTTTAGGGTAAAGCTAACATGGTTGGACAGGTGTTGGTTAGAAATTGTAAACTATGTGAGTTACTGAAAAATCTTGTATCTTGGAAACACATAAGCCCATGTGGAGTTACTGTTATGATGGTCTTGTCTTGATACATATAGGTCTGAACAAGTTTGTTGTTAAAATAATTTGAGTGTGTTTTAGTAGTATACCTCTTTTGTAAGTCAGTGTACAGCTTTGCAAAGACTAGGAGGACTGGAAGAGATGTAAAAGTCATAGTTTAGAGTTATTATTATATTATATGTTGAGTTGTTGAACACCAAGTGTGATAGTTTCTATGTTAAATCCTTTTAATGGGTTATCTCTTTGAATTCTCTTAACAACAGCCCTATGACATAGATAGGTCTTTTTTTTTTTAATAAGAAAATAGACACAGTTTTCTTAAATGATTTTCTCATTACTGTCTACAAACAGTAAATAGTACAACTTGGAATGAAGTCTGAGTGAATCTTGAGCCCATGCCCTTAACTGCTGCAAAATACTGCCTTTCAGTAAAGAAGTTTTATGGAACCCACAAAGGACAGTTTCGACAGAGGATGGTTACTCTCATTAACTTGCACATAGGTAAAGAAATATGAAAAATTATTATGGAAACTAGGAGATCACTTTGTTTAAAGCTTTTTCAGTAGAGTGTTGAGTGCAGATGACATATTGCAGGACACTAAATAATGAATAGGAAAGTAAGAGTGTTGGGTGAGCATGGGGCTAGCTAGAGGTAAGAGAAGGCAATAAGAGATGATGATGGAGCAGAGATGATTGGAAATCTGAAAGAGAAGGGATTTGGGGAGATTTAAAGCCAAGAATAGAAGGAGAAGATTCTGCCTTATAGCAAAGAGGTTATACAAGCCAGATACAATCAAGAACTAGACAAATAACTAATGCCCTCTTTCTTGCTTGCTTTTTTTGTGTGTGGCAATTTGCAAGTTTTAAAAGTACATTAAAATTCTTTTACCACTGGCTTATTTAAATAAAAATTAGGTGCAATTAAAAATGTAATACATGGAATACTTTTGAATTAAGTCAGGTAGGATGTGATACCTAAGATAATATGATTTATTCTCCAAAATTATTTGCTGGAGAAAGATAATGTGTTCCAATCCATCACTATCACCATTATTTCTTTCTCTCCACTGTTTGCAGCCAACAGAATCCTAATTTGTTTAGGTAGCAATAGAATGAATCATTACTGCTGTAACCAGTTATGGTAATCTTATTCCTCTTGGCTAACAATTGGCCTGAGGATGTTAGTGTTACCTAGTTCTGGCTAATGAGATGTGGGAAGGTGGGGCTGTCAGGATTGCTTTTCTTTTTCTCATTAAAAGGAACAGAGGTTTAGCTGGCATGGCCCTTCACCCTTCTTCATGGCTAGGACTCCACACATGATGCCTAAGATAACCCTCTGAACATGAGGTTAGAAGCATAACAAAATCAGCATGTGAAGGAAGGCAAAGCAGATGTTTAGGAAGAGCTTGGTGTTGACCTGTTCTGAGCTGCCTGTCTTCACACCTCTAGTTATGTAAGACAGTCTTATATTAATATTTGTTTATTCACTGTTAGTCAAATTTGCTGTTGCTTGCAACCAGACATAGTTCTGAAAGAAAGAAAATCTTCTTCAGTTGTTTCTTATACAAGTGTAGTTTATGATTACGGCAAATTTTAGGCTAAACTCACTAATGGTCAGGATTATGCCCTCTTTTATTTTCACAGTTTATAATATCTTACTAAAAGGGTTTAAAACAACCCAGTTTCTCAATTTCAAAAAACATTTCATCTTTAAAAATTGTGTTTGACCAATTTATTCTTCATTTCAATTAGCTGTGTGTTTCTAGTTTCTTTCCAGTGCATATGCAATATTCATGTCAGCTATATGCCCTTAATATTCACAAAATATTTTTGCCATGGAAGAACCAATGTATGAAGCTAGATCAGCTCAAGGGAATGTTTACTAAATTATTCAGTCCACATTCTGGAAAATCTTAATTGAAGACATATTTTACGCCAAAATATGTTCTTACTATGAAACTGCCAAAATGCATGTTTGCCTAGCTAGCTGGGTTAGGATGGAATTAAATGTAAAATATTTCTCATTGTTCTGAAGAGTTCCAGGGGTGAATATAATTATTCTGTGTTATCTGTATCTAAATGTTGGACACCGTTGAGCTATAGCTAATAGGGAAGTTATCTCCTTCTGCCTCAGCATTATTTGTGGATTTAAGTGCACAAAGATAGGGTTTTTTTGTGGGCTTCAAGGTACATGAAATGAAGTAGCAAAATCTGGTTAGAAGTATTTGCTTATACAATGAGACTAATACTAATATATATGCTTTATCTATTTTTAACATATGACTTGGATTTGTGTTCAGGCTATGAATAGGGAAATTTCTAGTTAATTTTGTGAGTAGTGTGAAGAGAAAAAAATGAACTGCCAGTTTAACAACAGCAACAAAATTCCAGATACTGCCATGAAAATTGTTTTAATGACAGTAGGAAAATCAACATTAAAGATTATTAGAGCAATTAAATCAAAATTTATTAAACACATGAATAAACAGTTCTGCATGTGACATAGAAAGTAAATTGCAGAATCCAGCAAATGTTTCCAATAATACAGAGATGGCACACTTTAATAGGCTGATCTCTTTGTTTCATCCTTTGAGTCATGGTATAATAAGCTACCAAAAAGATTTGGTCACTTTAAATCAGGTGGTCAAATCTTTTGGCATCTCTTTAGATTATTACCACACTGAATGAATTATTAATAATTCAATCTTAATGGTTCGAGTCAAGCCTATTAAGAACAATTGAAGTTTCAGATTTGATTTAAAAATTATTTATGGAAAGCTCTGTTATTGTGTTTAATTTTAGATGAAAGCATAATTGCCTGGTAATGCCATTATTTAGAATTTTTTCAGAATAGTCTACATTCTTTGAGATACTGTTTTTGAAGTGTGTGTATCATCAGGAATCGTTAATTAACGTAAATGCTTTGCATTAAAAAATACCTTCTTAAATATGGTAATGGTTAGAGACATGTCATTCTGTTCTTTACTTTCCAAGTCTTGAAATCTAGTTGTTTTACAGTGCTGGCTATGGAATTTGGTCATTAATATGGACATTTTGTGGGCCAGTGTTGTCACTCTACCCACTGAAATAAACAGATTTGTTCTTATGTATTTCCTATTTTGAATCATACTCATTCATACACTGTTGTACTGTTTGTCATGTGTCTAAAGCTTAACACCCATCTCCTCTCTCGTAATTAATATCCATTCCCTCTGCCATAAATCCTTTCTCAGTAATTCTAGCTCATACCCATATTACCTTCTCCAACATACTCCATTTTTAGTTTTCTACATTCATAGAGACACCACAAACCTACCATAATTTTTGTCTCCCAGTGAGCCAGTTGCTCCTTAGAATACAACTCAACATAGCCTTCCAGTCATCATACATGGCAAGTGGCATTTGAGGTGAGGCCTATTTGCAATCCTTTGGTACTCTGTTCATGTTTCAGTTAACATATAGTTTTAAAATTATTTTCATAATTTAGTTTTGTTTGACTCACTAATGGCTTCCTATAACTTTTATCTAATCAAGAGATCCATTTATTGTGGGAATCATGTTTTAAACTTCATTTATTACCCCTTTCCAACACAGGACTGGATATATAACAAGCTCTCAATCAACCTTGGTTATTAACAGGATTAAATTTGAATGTTTTGCATATATGAGTTTATTCATCTGCTAGGACTGCCATAACAAGATATCACAGACTGGATGGCTTAGACAACAGAAGTTTATTTTCTCAAAATTTTGATGACTAGAGGTCATAGAGCAGCGTGCTGGCAGATTCAGTTTCTGGTGATGCTTCTCTTTCTGGTTTGCAGATGGCCACCATCTGCCTGTATCCTTTAATGGTGTTTCCTTTGTGTGCTTGAGGAGACAGAGATCTCTGGTGTTTCTTCCTCTTCTTATGGGGCATAACGGCATTAGTACTTCACTCTATGATCTCATTTTGCCTTAATCACCTCCTTAAAGGTCCTATCTTTAAATACAATCACATTGGGAGGTTAGGGCTTCAATATATAAATTTTTGGGTGGGGGAGACACAATTCAGTCCATAACAATGAGATATTCAATTGTTAGTATTTTTTTTCAAATGTACCATTGAATTTTGCTTTTACCTCATTTTTTTTTCCTACTATGTTTCTTCAAATTAACTTGATTTAAGCCTTCATTTCACCCACATTTTTCTCTATCATGGAAGTTTTTGGTTGTACTGTTTTCTGCTCTGTATGGTTTGACAGGTGTTAAGTCTTTCCCTAAAATTCTTAGCTGGAACTGATCAAGGTCCTTCTGGGAGTTTTCCCTCAAAGATTCCCACTGGAGGCTTGGCAGAGAGAGAATCCAAGGTTAAGCTTTATCAATCACTTCTTCTGTTTCCTTTTTCTGCACACCTTCAGCTTACCTTTGAGAGGGCTAAGACGTCATACTGGGCTGCTAAACAACTGTCTCAAGGACTTTTGTCTATTTTCTCATAGAATTTGAAGCATATGTGAATGACCTTAACTCTAATTGTTGAGAACTAATGAGGCCAACCTATTATGCACAAAGTTATGAGCCCACTGAGTTGTAATTCTCCCATAATTCTAGGAAGTAATTGTCTTAGGCTGAGTGGTTCATTTTTGACTAAAAGAGCTAGACAAGTTTACATACACAGATGTACAGAAAGGCTGGTGCTTATGTATCCAAAATTTCACAATACTAATATTTGTAATCAAAATAACAATAATAATAATAATCAGTTTTCTACCTTGAAATGCACCACACACACACACACACACACACACACACACACCCCTACCTGTGCCAGATGTTTGATTCATTACTAGGATCATTCTATCATATTTTATATTTTCTTTCCTTATCCTCCAAATTCTAACTTCCTTGCAAATAATATTTTCATTTATTGTAGAAAATCTTGTTATCTCTAATACCTGTTTTAATCATTGCTGTGTGGGTTACTTATTTGTCTTTATAATCCCTACTTTATTATTGATATTTTTAAGGGAAAAAATTGTATACATGTCTGAGGTACCATGCAATATTTTGATATAAGTATATATGTGGAATAAGTAAATCAAGCTAATTAACATACATATCACTTCACTTATTTTTTCTGGGGAGACCTTTGAAATTTATACTCAGCTATTTCCAATATATTATTAACTTTAGTCACCCTGCTGTGCAATAGATTTCAAAAACTTATTCCCTCTGTCTAATTGAAACTTCGTACCTTTTGACAAACAACTTTCTTTTCCCTCTGCAAGCATATCCACTCTAAGCCTTTTACTAACCATCTATTTACTCACTATGAAGTAACTGTCTTAGGCTGAATGACATTATATGTTATTTATCTTTCTGTGCCCGAGTTATTAACACAGTGTCATCCAGGTTTATCTACGTCATAGCAGGATTTCCTTCCTTTATATGGCTGAATCTATTTAGTATATACACTATATTTTATTTACCCATTCATCTGTTTCATCAATTTTTCTTTCTTTTTTGAGATGCAGTCTCATTCTGTCACCCATGCTGGAGTGCAGTGGCATGATCTTGACTCACTGCATCTTCTGCCTCTCAGGTACAAGCAGTTCTTCTGCCTCAGCCTCCTGAATAGCTGGGATTACAGGTGCCCGCCACCACACCTGGCTAATTTTTGTATATTTAATAGAGATAGTGTTTCACCATGTTGGCCGGGCTGTTCTCAAACTACTGACCTCGAGTGATCTGTCCACCTCAGCCTCCCAAAGTGCTGGGATTACAGGCATAAGCTACTTTGCCCAGCCCATTCATCTGTTCATGGATACTTAGGTTGTTTCCATGTCTTGGCTGTTGTGAATAATGCTACAGTAAACATAGGATGCAGATTTTTTTTTTTGTCATACTGATTTCATTTTCTTTGTCATATTGATTTTAATATATCCGGAAGTGGGATCCCTGGATCATAGTAGTTCTCTTTTTAGTTTTTGGGGGAATCTCCATACCATTTCTCATAGTTGCTGTACTAATGTACATTCCCACCAACAGTGTACATGTTCCCTCCTCCCTTACATTCTCACCAACATTTATCTTTCATCTTTTTGATAGTAGCCATTCTTATAAGTGTGAGGTAAAATCTCATGATGATATTAATTTTCATTTATTTAATGATTGATAATATTTAGTATTTTTTCATGAACCTGTTGACCATTTGTGTCTTCTCTTGAGAAATGTCTGTTTAGGTCCTTTGTACACTTTTACTTTGTTTTTTGTTTTTTTTTTTTTTTTTTGCTATTGAGTTCCTTATATACTTTGGATATTAACCTGTTATCATACAGGTGGTTTGCAAATATTTTTTCTCACTTTATGAATTGTTTCTTCCCTTTGTTTCCTTTGCTATATAGAAGCTTTTTAGTATGATGCAATCCCATTTGTCTACTTTGGCTTTTGTTGCCTTTGCTTTCAGGGTTGTATGCAAAGGTTATATATTCACAGTCATTTCCCAAATTGACGCTGGGGAGCTTTACCCCTATTTTTTCTAGTAGTTTTATAGTTTTAGGTCTACTATTTAAGTCTTTACTTTGAGTTGATTTTTGTACATGATGTGAGATAAGGATCCAATTTTGTTCTTCTCCATGTGGATATCCAGTTTTTACAAAACCATTTATTGAACAGTCTCTTTTCCCCAATGTGTGTTCTTGACACCTTTGTTGAAACTCAGTTGGTCAATGTGTCTGCTTTATTCTAGTATTTGCTATCTTGATTACAATAGCTTTATAATATATTTTTGAAACCAGTAAGTGTTATTGCCTTCAGACTTGTTCCTTTTGCTTAAGATGGTTTTGGTTATTTGGGAAATTTTGTGGTTCCATACAAATTTATGAATTGTTTTCTTCTGTTTCTGTGAAAAATGACATTGAGATTTTGATAGGGATTACATTGAATCTGTAGATTGCTTTGGGTAGTAAAGAAATTTTAACAATATTAGTTTTTTCCAATCTATGAACATAGCATATGTTTCCATTTGTTTGTGTTTTCTTAAATTTTTTCATCAGTGTCTTATAGTTTTCAGTATACAGATCATTCATCTTTAAATTGGTTAAATTTACACCTTAGTATTTTATTTTTGTTGCTGTTGTAAATGGAATTATTTTCTTAATTTCCTATTCAGATAGTTAATTACTGGTATGGGAATCTACTGACTTTTGTATTCTGCAACTTTACCAAATGTGTTTATCAGTTCTAGCAGTATTTTGGTGGAGTCTTTAGGATTTTCTCTATGTAAGATTTTGTCAACAGACTATTTCTTTCACTTCTTCCTTTCCCATTAGGATGCCTATTACTTCCTTTTCTTGATTAATTTCTCTGCCTAACAGTTCGAGTACTATGTTGAAAAGAAATGTTGAGAGTGGATATCCTTATCTTGTCCCTGATGTTAGAGGAAAAGCTTTCAACTTTTCATCATTGAATATGCTATTAGCTGTGGGCTTGTCGTGTGTGGCCTTTATTGTGTTGAGATATGATTGTCTATACCTAATCTCTTGAGAATTTTTATCATAAAAGGTTGTTAAATTTTGTCAAATGCTTTTGCTATATTTATTGAGATGATCATATGGTTTTTATTTCTCATTTTGTTAATGCATTTTATCACACTTATTGATTTTTGTGTATTGAACGATCCTTGTGTCATAGGAATAAATCCAACTTGCTCATAGTGAATGATTCTTTTAATGTGTTGTTGAATTTGGTTTTTAGTATTTTATTGAGGATTTTTACATTTATGTTCATCAGAGATTATTGGTCTATAATATTATCTTCTTATAGTGTCCTTGTCTGGCTTTAGTGTCAGGGTAATGCTGGCCTCATAAGATGAGTTTGGAAGTACTTCCTCCACTCAGTTTTTTGGAGAGTTTGAGAAGAATGCTATTAATTTTTTAAATGGTTGGTAAAACTTGGTAGTGTTACAATCAAGTTTGGGACTTTTCTTTAATGGGTGACTTTTATTACTGATTTAATCTCCTTATGTGTTATTGATTTATTCAGATTTTTTATTTATTCTTGACTTAGTCTAGTGGGTTATGTATTTCCATGAATTTGTCTATTTCTTCTAGGTTATCCAATTAGTTGGCATGTAATTGTTCATGTAGTTTCTTATGAATCTTGTATTTCTGTGATATCAGGTGTAATGTCTCCACTTTCATTTCTGATTTTACTTACTTGAGTCTTCTATTCATCTTCTTACTCTAGAAAGAGTTTGTCTCGTTGGTTTATCTTTGCAAAAAAAAAAAAGCCCTCTTAGTTTGGTTTATTTTTAAAATTGTTTTTCTAGTCTCTATTTTATTTATTTCTGCCATAATCTTTGTTATTTCTTCCTCCTTTTATTCTTCTAACTTTGGGCTTAGTTTGTCCTTCTTTGTCTAGTTCCCTGGAATCCTTTATTTGAGCTCCTCCTCCTTCTTTCTTTTCCTCCTCCTCCTCCTCCTCCTTCTTTCTTCTTTCTTCTTTTCTCTTCTTCTTTCTTTTTTGGTATAGGCATTTATTGTTATGGACTTCCCTGTTAAAACTGCCTTCGCTGCATCTCATATGTTTTAATATGTTGTATACCCATTATAATTTGTCTGAAGATGTTTTTAAATTTCCCTTTTGATTTCTTTTTGGACTTATTAGTTGTTCAGGAGCATGTTGTTTAATTTCCACATATTTGTAAATTTTCCCAGTTTTTTCCTACTATTGATTTCTAGTTTCGTATCATTGTGGTAGGAAACAATACTGGAAATGATCAGTCTTCTCGAATTAGTCAAGACTTGTTTTGTGGCCTAACATATGATCTGTCCTGGAGGATGTTCTGTGTATATTTGAGAAAAATGTGTATTATTTTGCTGTTGGGTGAAATGTTCTGTATATGTCTGTTAGGTGCATTTGGTCTAAAGTATAATTAAAGTCCAATGTTTCTTTATTGATTTTCTGTCTAAAAAATGATGATCTGTCCATTGCTAAAAGTGGAGTATTAAAGTCCCCTACTATTATAGTATTTGCTGTCTGTCTCTGCCTTCAGATTGCTTAATAACTGCCTTAAATATTTAGGTACTACCATGGTAGATGTATATATATTTACAATTGTTATACTTTCTTGAAGCATTGACATTTATGTCATTATATGATGACCTTCTTTGTCTTTCTTTACTGATATTTGACTTAAATTCTTTTTTGTCTGATAGAAATATAGCTATTTCTGCTCTCTTTTGGCTTCCATTTGCATGGAATATAGTTTTCCATCATTTTCCATCTATGAGTATTCTTACAAGTAAAGTGAGTATTTTTTTAGGCAGCATGTAGTTGTGTTTTGCTTTTTCAATCTATTCAGTCACTTTTGATTGGAGAATTTAATGCATTTTTATTCAAGGTAATTATAGTATGTAAGGACTTATCTTACTGCCTTTTCATAATTTGTTTTCTGGTTGTTTTATGTATCTTTTTTTGTTCTTCCTCTTGCTGTCTTTCTTTGTGGTTTGTCTTCTGTAGTGATGTGTCTTGAATCCCTTTTATTTATATTTTGTGCAACTATAATAGGGTTTTGCTTTGCAATTACCATGAGGTTTATATAAAACATACCTATAATAGGCTATTCTAAGCTGATACCAAATTAACTAAAATCAAATGCAAAAGCTCTTCATGTTTACTCCTCCCTACTGCATTTTATGACTTTGATGGCAAAGTAGACAACATTTTGTAATTTGTATCCTTTACCAATGTATCAAAGCCACAGTTGTTTTTAATAGTTTCGTCATTTAACTCTCATGTTAAAGATACAGTTGCTTCACACATCACCCTTCAATCAAAAGACTTTTGAACTTGACTATGTATTCCTGATACCATTGTATTTTTTTCCCTTCATGTATTTTATGTTATTAATTAGCAGTGTGTTTTCTCAGCTAAAGAACTCACTTAAGAATTCCCATAAGACAGGACTAGCAGTGATGAATTCCTTTATTTTTTATTTCAGAAACTGTATTCTCTCCTTCCACTCTAGAAATCTATTTTTGAATGTGGTAGGTTATACTGACAGTTGGGGAGGAGGAGAAGAGAGAAATATTACAGAAGTGCAAAAAACTTCAAATTAAATATTAAAAAATGCATACCATTAACTGCTTTTTGGTGGTCTCATAATCAGGGTTTTTTGACTGTCATTTATTCTTGCATACTTTTTCTAGCTGGATCTTCTTTCTTCTTTTTCTGCATCTTACCTTTCCTTCTTGTCAATCTTAACACCTCTTACCCCATTCTCCCCTTCCTAGATTGTATCTCAGGTCTCCATTTCATTAGAAGGACAGTTTAGCTGCATCTGTGACTACCCCTAAACTCAGCTATTTTCTACCTTTGCAATTTTGCAAATATCAAAGGGCTCAACTGGAATAGGATTCATCATCTCAAAAGGCAGTTGGTTAAAAAAAATATTTTTGTGTGTGTGTGTTTTTTTCCCTTTGTTTTTGCTATTAGAAGAGATATTAAAGTGTCAAAGAATTTGTAATGACTGTATCATGTATATGCAACTTTATGCACTAATAGCTTCTGAGGTAATAGCAGATGGGGCATGAGAGAGATCAGATGTGGGTGAGTTAATAGCTAAAATTAGAGATTAATGTGTTAGAATCAAAACTTACATTCATATGCTAGAAATAAAACATTTAAAATAATTAAAAACCAAAGAGGATAGTTCAAATAAAATAACATGAATAATAATTAGGAATTTTATTTTGCTTAAGGAGACTACACCTATCCAGTAGATATTTAACCAATATAATTTCAAAATTTCTGATTTTATTAAGAAATAAACATGTTAACCCAAACTCTCAAACTTATAGAACTATTTAAAATAATAAGTTAGTTGTGAATTTTTAAATTCTAGGGTTTCTTACTTCTGTGGCTTTAATTGGAGTGCCAGACAGCAGGTCTGTTAAAATGATGAACAAATAACAAAGTAGCTAATACCGTTCTGAAGAAATAGATGTTTTTGTTAATTAAACCAATAATTTTCTACTTTTCTACCAATAATACAGATTAGTTTGTTCCAACATAGTGAGCTATTTATATGTTTACTTAATTAATTTTGATTTTAGTAAATTTATTTTTAATTTTAACTTTTACAGATTCAGGGGTACATGTACAGTTTTGTTACAT
Source organism: Cacajao melanocephalus (assembly GCA_963573385.1). Classification (NCBI taxonomy): domain Eukaryota; kingdom Metazoa; phylum Chordata; class Mammalia; order Primates; family Pitheciidae; genus Cacajao; species Cacajao melanocephalus. The sequence goes on along the minus strand of CAUYLG010006758.1, from coordinate 35,918 downwards.
GACATATTGCACAGTGGTGAAGTCTAGGCTTTTAGTGTGTCTGTCATCTGAATAGTGTATATTGTCCCCAGTGGGTAATTTTTCATCCCTCACGTCTCCTTACCTTCCCACCTTTTGAAGTCTCGAATGTCTGTTATTTCACCCTGTATATTCATGTATATCCAATGCCTAGCTCCCACTTATAAGTGAGAATGTGTGGTATTTGACTTTCTATTTCTAAGTTATTTCTTTTAGAATAATTGCCTGCACATCCAAATAGGAAGACAGGAAGTTAAACGATTCCTTTTTGCAGATGATATGATTCTATACCTAGAAAACCTCACAGTTCTGCTCAAAACCTCCTTGTTCTGATAAACAACTTCAGCAGAGTTTTAGGATGCAAAGTAAACATGCAAAAATTATAGCCTTCCTATATTTCAACAGCCTCCAAGCTGCGAGCCAAATCAAGAATGCAATTCCATTCACAATAGCTGCAAATGGAATAAAATACCTAGGAATACAGCTAACCAGGAACATTAAAGAATTCTGCCACAAGAATTACAAAACACTAGTCAAAGGAGTCAGGGATGACACACATAAATAGGAAAACATTACATGCTGCTGGATAAGAAGAATTAATATTGCTCAAATGGTCATATCGTCCAAAGAAATTTATAGACTCAACTCTATTCCTATCAATCTACCAATAATGTGCTTCACAGAATTAGAAAAATCTGTTTTAAAATTCATGTGGAATAAAAAAAGAGCTCGAATAGCCAAGGCAATCCTAAGCAAAAAGTACGAAGCTGGAGACACCACATTACTTGACTTCAAACTATACTATAAGGTTACTATACCAAAATAATATTGTATTTGTACCAAAATGGACACATAGACCAACAGAACAAAATAGAGAGCCCAGAAATAATGCCACACACCTAAAACCATCTGATCTTTGATATAGTTAACAAAAATAAGCAATGGGGAAAGGACTCTATTCAATAAACGGTGCTGGGATAACTGGCTAGCCATATGCAGAAGATTGAAACTGGAACCCTTTTGTATACCATAAATAAAAATTAACACAAAATAGATTAAAAACCTAAATATAAAACCTAAAACGATTTGTCTATTATTGACTTCTAGTTTGATTTTGTTAGTGCCAGAAAACACAATCTGTATGATTTAAGTTTTCTAAAAATTTAAAGTTGTTTTATGGTACAGGATATGTTCTATCATGGTTTATGCATTGTGAACATGAACATGTGCATTCTGCTGTATTGGGTGCTGTATAAATGTCAACTAGATAGTGTTGGTTGACGGTGTTTGAGATTTTTAATATCCTTGATGATTTTCTGTCTAATTGTTCTAGCAGTTGTTTTGGGTGAGGTGTTGAGGTCTCAAACTGTAATTCTGGATTTTAAAAATTTCTTTCAGTTCTCTCAGTTTTTTGCTTTACATATTTAACAATCCTAATGTTTGATATATACACACTTAAAGTTACTGTGTCTTCTTGTTAGACTGATACTTTAAACATTGTATAAGTTCCCCTCTCTAGTAATTTTCTTTGCTCTGAAGTATACTTTCTATAATAATAATATAACTACTCCTGCTTTTTTGTTAATGTTTGCATAGTATATCTTTTTCTATGCTTTTATTTCCTACCTGCCTATATAATTGGAAGTGGATTACTTGTAGACAGTATATAATTGATTCACTTAAAATTACTCTGCCAACATTTTTTTTTACTCTGCCAGTGTATTTTCATTGATGTATTTAGACTATTTACATTTAATGTAATTATTGGTATGTTAGAGCTTAAATTTGCCATTTTATTTTTTGTTTCTGGTTATTTTCTCTTCCTCCTTTTTCTGCTATTTTATGGCATGTCTGGTTCATAATTAAACTTTTTTTTAGAATTCTGTTTTGATTTACACATACATATTCTATATATAGTACATATTATATACCTAACATTACAGTTGACTGGTATCTTTTGTCAGTTTGAGTGAATTTTAGAAAACTTACTTCCTTTGCCCTTCCTAGTTTGCAATATAATTGCCTTAAATATTTCCTCTACGTACATGTAAAACCACATCGGATAGTGTTAGAATGTTTGTTTATTTACTTATATTTTTGTTTACTGTGTTCATTCTTCCTATTTTCAAAGAGTTCCTTTTTGTTTAGACATCTTCTGTTAGTCATTTTTAAGATAATTCAGCTGGCAAAATTCTCTTAGTTTTTCTTCATTGAGCATGTTTTGATTTTCCCTTTTTTCCTGAAGGAAGTATTGACAAAGTATAATATTCTTGGTTGACAATTGTTCTTTTTTTTCAGCACCTGAAAAACACCACTTCCTTTGGCCTCTATGACTTCTGATGAGAAATCTGCTTATATTAGAATATTTTCCCCATATATTGCTGTTTTTCTCTGGCTAATTTTATGATTTTCTCTGTCTTTAGTTTTCAGAAGTCCAAATATGTCATGTTTCAATATTGATTTCTTTGAGTTTATGTCATTTGGACTTTGGTCACCTTGAATTTGTAGGTTTTGCCTCTTGCCAAATTTGAAAAGTTTCCAGGCCTTATTTTCTCAAGTACTTCTCAGCCCTACTGTCTTTTCTCTCTTCTTTCAAGACTCCAGTTACATACATTTACATCTTCTGTTAATAGTACCACAATTCCCTAAGGCTCTGTTTTTGTTTTTGTTTCTTTTTAAATTCAGCCTACTTTGTTGTTTGCTGTTTGGATTGGGTAATTTCCATGGTTCTATTTTGAAGTTTGTGAATTCTTTCCTCTGTCTTTCACATTTTGCTCTTAAACTCATCTATTGAGTTTTTAAAATTTCAAATATTGTGTTTTTTAGTTCTAAAATTACCATTTAGTTCCTCTTTTCATCTTCTATTCCTTTGCTGAGATGTTCTGATTCTTCATTTGTTTGATATGTATTCTAATGGGTTATTGAGGCTTTAAAATCTTTATCGATAATTCTTACATCATTGTTCTCTTGGTGTTAGCATTTATCAGGCATCTTTCTTTTTTTTCCATTTAGTTTGAGATCCTAGTGGTTATTCATATAATGAGCGACATTCTATTGAAACCTGGACATTTTGGGTATTATATAATGAGGCTAGCCCTTATGTAAACCTTTGATTTTAGCTGAATTCTTCTGACACCACTCCAGCAGAAGAATGGAGATTACACCTTATCACTCAGGTACCTCACACTGTTTCCATTGATAACCAAACCAAACAGACTCCTCCCTGGGTGGATGGTAGTTCCAGCTCTCCAACAGGCCTCCATTGATAGCTCCCTGTCTGAGAGAGGGAGGAATGCCTTGCTACTGCTTCCCACGTGGCATCCACTGATGGTGGGGTGGGAAGGAGGTGAAAGTCTTGACTTCCCACTTGGTTACCTTTGACACGAATTCAGTGGGAAGGAGGAGGGGTACCATGTTACTGCTAAATGAAGGTGAAAGTCCACCTTTCCACTTGGACTCCACTACATTGCCAGGGGTGATGCTGAAAGTCTCAGACCTCTACTCATCCTTCTCTGACACCATGATAGTGAGTGGGTTGAGGTGCTGCAGTACAGCTTGGCAAACAAAAGTGGAAGTCTACCTCCCTGCTTGGCCTTTGCTGGCCTGAGTGGATGTAGGGCCATATTTTTTCAGTGGGTTTGACTGGAGTAGAGTAGTTATTATCAAACAGATTTTTGTCTGGCTAGACTTGCCTTTTCATTTGGCTAGAGAGAGTGGACTTTTGTCATGTTTTCTTTTGGCTGTCCTTGTGTATCAGGTTGCTGGCTTCTTTAGATCTAAGTCTGGGACATATAAGGTAAAAAGAAAATGGAGGGAGCTCAATACTTAGGTCATTCCTTAGGTCCCAGTGTCCGTGGATGGTCTGTCTTCTCTTTGCCTTTCAAAGTTATCTTATGTTTGTTTATTTATAATTTTCAGGATTTTAGCTTATACTTAGTGAAAGGATTAGGGAAAAGTACATTTATTCTGTAGTTCTACATGCAGAAATCTCCAAAACCAAAGTCATTTCACTGTTCATTTTTGCCATTTCATTAGGTGAAATTAAAAAGATAATAACTCATCCTCTAAGAGACATTTTAACTATTAGAACATAATTTGAATAACTCAGGTTACTATCTATGATAAACTTTTTAAAATGTTGCCTAAAACATAAATGTGTAAAAATCAGTAATTAAAAAAATCATTCTAGGAAAGAAAAATTCTTAAGAAGATGATGATACATAAATAATTGTTCTTGACCACTATAATTCATAAATATTTGAGCTCTTCAATAATTATATTTTTAATAGGTAATTCAATTGTTGTAAGTCAATTGTACTGACTAATGGGAGCCATAGATATTCTTTTATTAAACTAAAAAGTAACACCCACTCCTTATAACTAATCCAGTCACTTCAAAACAGTTGAGTATGGTAGTTCCCCTCTATCCAATTCCATTTTTTAGAAATAACCACTGTTAACAGTCAGATATGTATCCGTCCAGTTTGTAGTCTATGTTTACACTTTCAGTCATGCTCTGCCCTTCACTTAGTCACTCCTACATTTCTTTTCCAGCTTCTCTATTTATCATTTGCTTCTCTCTCTGGCTATTAAACATTGAAAGATGTTCAGACTTCATTCTAGAACTTTTTTTCTCAATTAATATTGTTTATCTTTGTGACTCATCTATGTTCCTGTTTCAGTTACCGTTTACACTCAAATTGCTCATATATTTATTTTTCTAATTCAGATTTCTGGTCTTAGTGTCAAATCAATAACTCCAACTCTCTGCTTGACGACTCCTTTTGGATCTCTAAAGAGCGCTCCAAATCCAACGTTGCCAAAACTAGTTGGATGAGCTTTCTTTACAGCCTCTTTCAGATTTTACATCTCAGTGAATGGTACCATTGTATATTGAATTATATACACTAGTGGCTTAGGAGTCATTATTGATCCCCTTTTGTCTTCACCTTCCTTTTCCAATTAATTACCAAGTCCTGTGCTCTGCATAATCCTTTCAATATCTGTGACCAAGCTTTATCATCAATTACCTAGGCCAATATAGTAGTTTTTTAAATGAATGGACTCTCTGCTTCTGATTGTTCATGAATTATTTTTTTACTCTGTAGCCAGAGAGGTATCCTCAAAATAAAATCTGGTTATGTTACATGCCTGCTTAGAATATTTCAAATTTCTAATTGCTCTTATGATAAATATCTGAATTCTTAACATGACCTAGCACAGTACCTGTCTCAATAAATATCTGTAAAAGAGTGAAAAAACTTATATGGATTATAGTATTTTATATTAAAATAGTATTAGTATACACATGCATCTCTGTATGCATCTTTTTTCTTATTTCTGTTGGATATGTTTCTAGAAGTGAGGTTGCTAGTATAGTTTGGTTTTTATCTATTAAATATGAAGATTAATAGAGATGTGCTGCAGCACCTTGTAGTCGTCAAGAAAAAAAATCCATTAAGAGCAAAAAGAAGAGATTGATCTAAGAAGATCAGTAATGATTTATTAAGGGAGCCATCCTGTACCTTCTGTCTGATGGAAGGAGTTATATCTCAAAGAAGCACCAAATAATTTAAGGATTTTTTTGAGAGTTTATGCCAAGAAAATTTAGGTTAAATATTTTGTAAGACAGCAAGGAGCAAAGAACAAATGAATCACATTTTTATATTCATAACAAATGTGATTTATTTCTATAAACCACTCATGCATTTAGTTTGCTTATGTGTTTTTCTTACAGAGTATTATAATTAGATAGTATAAAGAAAGGCATGATTTGAAATGGTATAATAAAAAGGTAACAAAAATATGGTATGAATTATAATTTTTATAGAAATCAAGGTTTACTAGCATCTAAGACCATTTGGGGTGCTGTAACCCATAGTTTATAAGTTATTGGTTAGCTTATAAACAATAGAAATTTATTGCTCACAGTTCTGGAGGCTGAGGGTTCTAAGATCTAGGCACACCAAGATTCAGTGATTGGTGAGGGCTCACTTTTTGGTTCGTAGATGGCGACCACTTGCTGTGTTCTCACTGGTGGAAGGGAATGAGGGGTTTCTTTCAGCCCTCTTTTACAAGGGAACTAATAGCATTTGTGAGGGTTCTTCTTCATGACCTAATCATCTCCTGAAGGCCCCAGCTCCTAATACCAACACTTTGGGTGTTAGGATTTCCACATATACATTTTGTGGGGGACAAAAACATTCATACCATAGAAACTAGTGTAATTGATACTGGGCAGAATCATGAAATGGGCAAATAATATTTTCAAAGATATGTCTCTGCTTCCTTTGATGCATGGTCCTGGAAGGAAGATGGGTGTGTCTTTGTGCATATGACATCAGCAGGGAGCAGCACAAAGGCATCAGGCACCCAAAAGGTGGAGGACTAGGAGGGGCAGTTTGCTACTAGCTGTACACTACTAGTTCTGTGACCTTGGGCAAGCTAGTTAATCCCTGTAAGACTTAGTTTCCTCATTTGAAAATAATAATAATAACTGTTTTACCTGCAAAGTAGATTGGATGTGATTATTTGTTTTATTACTTGTTAATGCATTTATTTATATCTATGCATTTTTTGGTTGAACTGATACTAAAACATTTTATTCCTAATTTTAGTCATACATTTGCATACCAGAAGGATAGAAATGTATAATACACCGGCATTAATAACTTTAAAAACTTTCTGTAGGAGCTTCTCAGGCTACAAAATGATTCATGATGGCCTCTTAGAGCACCAAGAGGTACTATGAAACTCTGAAAGAGTTAATGTGCTTTTTATAACCCATGTACTCAAAGGTAGTAAAAAACTCTGATTTTCATAAGTAACTCTTTACAAATTCCCAATGTTCTGTCTCTCACCCTAGTCTTTTTTGTTTATACTGAGATGTGTACATTAAGTAGCTTTATGTTTATATTCTTCTTGCTATTAATTTTGTATCAGCCACTTTGAGGGTGTTTAAGCAAAACACTGATTTAATTGCTCTGTTTATCATTTCTTCCTGTTCTAGGCAATGGACCTCATCATGACCGTTGCTGTACTTACAATGAAAGCAACTTGGTGGATGGTGTTTATTGTCTCCCAATAGGACACTGGATTGAGGCCACTGGGCACACCAATGAAATGAAGCACACAACAGACTTCTATTTTAATATTGCAGGCCATCAAGCCATGCATTATTCAAGGTAAAAATAGTGCTGTGTTTATAACCGTAGAAGTAGGACAAGAGGTAGCATTAGGACAATGGAAATATTCACTGTGTTCAAAACTGCAGTGTCTCACTTTGGAGGGGTCTATAGACCTGTAGGACTTTGAGATAATTACAGTGAATCAGTGTCTGAGCTCTTCTGGGTGTCGATGTGGAGGATTTTTTTAATAGAATTTTTTAAATTAAATGCATACCCTGACATCAACATATTTTGACCACATAGTAGCTAACCAATCTCTCTACTTATGTAGTGGATTAAAAATAAAAACTGCCCTAAAATAGCCTAAATTAGTATTTGTGTCCTTTATGCTACTGACTGCCAGTGAAACAAAAATTGGTATTTCCTTATAAAATCTTATTCAAATAAATATGTGTGAAAATACAGACAGAACTAGATTGTATGTGACTATCTGCTTTATTATTTGTTAATATTTTATTTGTTCATTTATTTCTTAAACCAGGACTATATGCCCTAATAAAAATTCCAACACTGAAGAGGTTGCTAAATAGAAACTAAGGCTCATTATCCTTTTCTCCTTTCCCACTCATCAGAAGTGATTATTTTTAACCACTTTATCGTTAGTTTTTTCTGGAGATTAAATCCAAATCTCAAACAATGTGCATATACTTTGCTTTCTAATGCACCAGTTTAAATATAGCTATTGATTCCCCTCTATTACACATAAGAAATTGACCTCTCTCGTACTTATCCTCTCTCTCCCCTCCAGTCCCTTTCAGGCATATTTTGAAAAATTTCATTGTTACTTCCATCATACAAATTCTGTCTTGACCCATCAATTTTTCACAGCATCTCCTGGTATCCTACATTGTAAGAGCAGAGATTTTTTTTTTGTCCCTGTATTTTTTTCCACATCTACTTCCACCTACTAACTCCTGCTTTTAAATTACTTTTATAATTTCAAAGCTTATAGAATTTACATTAAACTTAGTAAATGTAAATGTCTTTCACACTGATTATTTAAAATTTAAAAGCAATTGCCAACATTTAAAATATTATGTAAGTGTTATTTACTGTAGAACTTACAGTGTTTATACCATACACAAGGAGATATATTTTCATGTTCTTAAAGGAAGTGTTGTTTTGAATAAGGCATACAATTAATATAAACAGTTGTGAAGGGTAAGAGAGAGAAAGAAAATGCAGTTTCACAACAATTTTAGGAAATTACTACTCCTTTTGAACACATCTTCCTTTCAAACTTCTGGTAGATATTGGCTTTGCTGATGGGCTGTATGCACAGAATGAGGAAGAGAGGAGTTAAGCATGTCTCGTGGTTTTATGGCCTGAGCTACTGAATTAATGGTGTTGCTGCTTACTGAGATGGGGAGGACTGGGAGATGAGCAATTTGAAGTAGGGATTCAGGTAAAAGTTCTACTTTAGTCATTTTTTGAAGTGTATATTAGATTACAGGAAGGAAATTGATTTGATGTCAGGAATTTTAGGGAGAGGTTGGAAATAAAATGTAAAATTGGGAGTTATCAAGACAGATGACATTCAAAATGATGAGTTTGGATGAGGCAGTAGTAAATGAGTGAAGTATAGAAGAGACAAAGAGAAGCAGCAAAAATACTGAATCCTGGTTCACACAATTTAGAAGTCAAGGAGAAGCAGAAGATCCAGAGAAAAGAAGGAGAAGGAGCACCTCTTAAGATGGTCTGACATTTAATGAGGATGTGTTTATGGGTTCTTTTAAACTGATCCTGAACCACATTTACTGAATGAACCCTTTTATTTGAAGAGTCATGTCTTGGGCTCTAGAGATATTTTCTGTTGTATAATTATTTCTTCCCCTTGATTGCCTTTGCTTTTTGTCATTAAAGACACTCCTTAGATGGATGTTGGACCTGTTGGATTTATATTTTATATTTATCATCTTTTTTATTGCTTTATATTTTGAGAGGCTTCTTTTTTTCCGATTCAACTACCAATTATTTTTTTCTTAATTTCAGTAATTGTATTCTTAATTTTCATGGACCTTTACTTATTCTGTTATTCACTTTTTGCATATTAGTTTGTTCTTGTTTATGAATGAATATATTCATGAATCTTTCTTAGAATACTAATAAGAGTTATTTTAAGGTTCTCTTCTCTTACTGGAACTATCTATTTTCCTCCTGATTCAAATGTTTTTCATTCATTTTGATTTTTCTTTTTTTGGGTTGTTATTGTTTTAGGTAACATGATTCTTCACTGTTCATATTTGCTGTGTGAAAGATTAGGTTGATTATTACATATGGCTATCATGGGTTTCTTCTGCTATTACTGGCCGGTAATACCTGTGAGAGGTGTTGGGGGCAAGCTGTGCTCAGGTGGGCAGATCCTATCTTTCTCAACAGACTCAAATCAGACAACCCACCTGGGTACTTGCTCCACCTCATCCTGAATGAAAAGACAAGGAGGGTCTGTTGTGGGGTATACCTCTCACTCTGAGAGTCTTTGCTCCTTGAATAGGTGTTTTAACTTCTAAATAAAGTATTTATTCAGCTTCATGTACAGTATCAAAGCTGTATATGCAGGTGAGAATGAACCTTAGTTCATGTACTCAACTATGCAAGAAAGCGTATGTTTCTTTTTTTCTTTAAAGAAACTTAGTTTTATATCCAACTCTCTATCCTACTGAATTCTCAGGTAATTCAATCTGTTATCTGCTGCAGGTGTAAATATATCTATGCTTATAAATAATAATATATTAAAATGTATGTATACTATATAACACATTATATATTAATATATAATAATATATGTGTATGTATACCTGGAGTATAATATATATCAAATCTAATACACACACACACACACACACACACACACACCCCAAGTCCTGGGAATCTTTATTTTTCAGCATCTCTGTGTGATTTTTACATGCATTAAAGGACAGTAGTTTAGAATAAAAAAGGAATATTTTTATGCACCTTCAGTTGTTTTAGTCTAACTCCCCTTAAAAATTCCATCCATAATACACCTTCATATGAAACTGGACAAGATGAAAATCTGAATTCAGTTTAAAAGAAAAGAGTCAGAAAGGCATTTATATATTTCATTATCAAATTGAAAACATCGAATTCTTTTTGCCATGTTCTTCTGACAATGTAAGATTATTTGTGAATTTATCTTAGCTGCTGAAATAGATACAGACAAGTAGATTATATGTTTGAGCATATATACAATGGAGGTATTCAAACTCAACTTAAGAATTTGTAATTACAAACTCTCACTCTTTAGTTTGAATATAGGAATGGAATTATTCCTAGAATTTTTTTATGGTTGAGATAAATCATATCAGAATGGAATTGTCAGTATCCTTTATAAGAATAAGGCTTTTTAGAACATATGTATCTAACAATTAAATGTTATATAATAGGATAAATGGTAACTTCATTTATTCGGTAAGATTGTGTGGATTACTCTGTGCAGCCCGTGTTGAGTGCTGAGCCGTCAACAGTGAAGAGACATGATCCTTGCTCTCATGGAACTTATCCTCTAGTGGAAGACAATATATAAACAGCTGCAATACAGTTAAATAATTGCTGTAATGAAGTTATATATGCAGTGTAAAAAGGGACAGGAAAAATCTTTAGTTTAAGGAAGTCTTTGTGAGGATATAGAACTTGAACAGAAATGTGAAGGATTCTTTTTCTCAGGAAATTTGGGAAAGGGAATTCAAGGTAAGAAGAATAGTGATATGGCTTGGCTGTGTCCCCATCCAGATGTCATCTTGAATTGTAGCTTCCACAATTCCCATGTGTTGTGGGAGAGACCTAATGGGAGGTAATTGAATCATGGGGTTGGGTCTTTCCCATACTGTTCTTGTGATAGTGAATAAGTCTCATGAGATCTGATGGTTTTATAAGGGGGATTTTTCCTGCACATGCTCTCTCTTTGCTTGTTGCCGTCCACGTAAGATGTGACTTGCTGCTCCTTGCCTTCCACCATGATGGTGAGACCTCCTCAACCATGTGGAACTGTGAGTCCATTAAATCTCTTTCCTGTATATATTACCCAGTCTTGGGTATGCCTTTGTTAGCAGCATAAAACCCAGCTAATACAAATACAAATACAAATCGCAAGTGCACATGTACAGAGGTGTGAGAGAGCAGTCTTAGGGTAGCCACCTAATTTTCTCCAACCAGGATGCTTTGAGAGTAAAACGAGGTACTTTACATAATTAGCCCGAACACGAGATATAAAAATAGGACTTGACTGGGAATACCAGGACATATGGCAACCTAAAGAACATGTCATGTAAAAGAGAACATTCTGGTACTTCTTGATATTTAAATGCATATATAAGCTGAGAAGCACCTGTCTCTAAAGAGGGATTACAGATATCCTTTGATAGAAATTAACACCCTTTCCATGGTATGATTTATCTAGAGAGTTTTATGTGCTACATTTTCATTTTTGATTTTAGCCAAGGTATACATACACATGTTTAAAGAATATATCAGATTCTACAAGTTTTATTATGAGAAAAAGATCTTTCTGCCTATTCTTTCCCCCACCCAAGCTCCCCCAATTTTGTCTTTCCACAGGCAGCCACTTTCATTTCTTTAAGTTGATTATTTGCTGTTTCACTTCAGGTAAATTATACATAATATGATTATATTGCTACTGTTTGGTTTTAGATCTAAGTATTATCTATTGACTATACAACATGAAATAGGGAGATCTAGTTCTCTTTTCTTCTCCTCCCACATCCATCCTATTGTTCAGTCTTCCCAATATAGTAATACCATATTTTTCATGAGATCAGTATTCCACACGTACATTCACATGGCTATGTAAATGCTATTTAACATCCAAAGAGTTTGCAGATGTTTAAATCTCAGGATTGCTATTGAGGAGTCAAAGCCATTATGCCTCCTCATCCTTTTTGTTCATGTGTTTTTGTATTTGTTTTTACTTCTGTAAATGAAGAAGCCTGCAAAATCTTTTTATTTCCAATAGTGTGAAATTCCATGATGAATGTCTTGGTATGGGCCCATTTTATCCATTTTGCTACGTTCTCAGTGCAGAAGACTTTAATTCTACAAAAAAGTAAAATTCTTCAATTATTTCTTTGACAATTTCCTCCCCTTTATTTCTGGAATTGCTATTACTGAAATATTGGACCTCTGGCCTGAGTTTTCCATTTTCTTGTCTTTTATATTTTGCATTCCTTTTTTTGTTTTTAAACATTTTTTTCTTGTTACCCACACTGCTATTTAGTTTTGTATTTCTGGTATTACTTATTTTTGGGGAAAATAAGTTTGAGTGTCTTACAAATAGTATTCTGTTTTTATCATGGTTAGGTTATTTCTAGGGAGACTCCAAGGATTGTTTTTCTATTTAAAAGATAAATTTCTTTTCCTGACATTGTTTTTATGTGTTCCAAATTGTTTTAATGTATTTTTTCTCTTCAGTTTGTGTCTATAGCTCACATTAGAGGGTTTCCTCAGGTGCCTGAAAATTCTTAGTTCTTGGCTTCTTTTTAAGTGTGGGAGTCAAAAGCACTGATTAGAGGCTCTGAGCACATGGGTGGGTGTGTGACTACATGATCCAACTACCCTATTTAGATGGGAAACCTCTGATGTCAGATCTTTAGATCTTTCCTTCTATACTGCTTTTATTCCCTAGACAAGACTTTGCCAAACTCCTGCTTGAAGGGTGAAGGTCTGTACTGGGACCTGAGCATGGGAGGCTGGCTGAGGGAGTCTCTGCTTCCAATGTACATAATACACTTACTTCCTCTGTTTTTAGTGTGGCATTCCTTCCTTGTCCGGGGTTCCCCCAGTCCAGAGACTTCTTTAACCTTTTCAAGAGAATAAACCTCCAGTCTTCTGCCACGGTTCGGGAGGGAAATTTCCCAACTGAGGAGAGTATAAAAGTGAATTTGGCACCTGGTTCCTTCTTAAACAGACTTTCAACTAGTTCTTATTTCTTTTTCTCATATCTTAAAGTATCTAGTGGCACCCATTTCTGAGCCTGTTGGGGATTCTGTAGTATCATTCTAGTTGGTTCTCACCATTCCCTACTCCTGGCCTTTGGACTTTGTTATTTGTTTTTGCTCTGTTAAATTTTTCAACAATTAACCAATTGCCTTCCAACTTCCAGAATTTTGTTGTTGTCATCTTTTCATTTCTGTGATCTTAGGGGCCTATGTTTTAAATGGATTTGGGGAAAGAGTCAAGAATTTGGTGAAAGATCCTAGATGTGTGGAATCAATTTGTGTGCAATATAGTTAAACTGAAATAAAGTATTCAAAATGTCTAATATAAAACTTGGTAAATAGCTCAATAAATATTAAATCCACATTTAGCTTGTACTCTGTTTCTTTGACCTAGGTAAGACTCTTTCATGCTAGAATGAGATTTTAAAAATCAATTTGCATTTTTATATTCAGGCTACACTTAGGACCAAACTATACCTCCCTCTTCAATAGAATTATTTTTCATGCAAAAGAATGAATATTTGTATTAAAGGATACATATAACTTAATGAGATGATAGTGGTTAAGGACTGTAATTTCTGTACCTTGAAAAGGCTTATTGCCAATTAAACACACTTCAAGAGGCATAAATTAGATTTTATGGATATCACACATCACACTCTTTCAAAAATGTTACAGTTTAGAAAATGTAAAAGCATGTTTATACTTTTAACTTCTTTGGCTCAGAAGGAAATTCTATACAGTAATTTCTGAAACTCAAGATTATTTTAAACACTGTGGAACAATAATTTTGCACATTTAAAAATACTATTTTATCTGGCATTCTTTTTAATGAATGGAAATAATTAATTTGGAGACATGATAAGGAGCTAGGGTTCTAGCCCCAGCTCTCTCATTTACTCCTGGGTAACCTTGGAACAATCCTGTAACAGTTCTAGAAATTTTAATTTCCTAATTTGCAAAGTGAGCTGGTTGAACTAGATGACTATTAGAAGTATAGTTCTGGAAATAATTAAGGTTAATCTCTGATTAATGTCAATGTTAATTTCAAAAGCTAAGGCTTATATCACATTTTGCCAACATGTAGTATTGACTCACAGTGATGCTACTCCATATCAGCTTCCCTGCTTTCAGATCCAGTGACAAATGCCTGAATTTCAGTGCTGCCTCAAAATGGTCCTTTCCCTAATTTTTGTAGCTCAAGACGTACATTTAGTCCAACTCTATAGCAGCTATATTTGGAAATACACATATTTTATAGCCAGTATATAAATGACTTTTAATAAGTATGTATGTGCTTCTTGCATAACGACAAGATTTTTTTTACATTGCTCACATTTATAAATCAAACTTTGACAAGAATTTTTTTGGAGTAAACAGAGAATAGGCACAGAATTCTGTGTGCGATGGGACATAATTCCATAGTCCTACTTCTGTAGTTCAGAGTCAAAACATTACTGGGCAAAGGAGAAAACTAATTTCAATTGGTATTTCCATCTGATTCAATTATTTGAGATTCTTTTAAACCTTGAGACCAAGATTACAGTTGTTCATGCCAGTAAAGGAAACCGACATGCTTCTCCTTCTTGCTGAATTCTTCTGACTGGGGAATGATTTTTCTTGAGTATTAACTGGGTGTGGCAGAGTTCTCTGAGAGTACCTTTTTTCTATGTGAAGAAGGCTGTTCATATGGTCAATTTAATTGCTAGATATCTTCCTCTTCTAATGTTTTAGAAATATATTTTTATATAAGAGAAACATTTAAATATATTAAGCAAAATATATTTTTATATCATATATGCCATTATTTTAGGATGATTTATTTTCAACACCATATCAAAGAATATTAGTGATAGATATTAGCATCCTAATGGTAATATGGTCTAGTGCAAGCATATCCCCTTAATTCTTGTTGCATAAGAGTTGTTTAAAACCTATCAGCTAAAGTGTGTGAAGAAATAAATTAGTTTTGCCTGATGGTGCTGTTCTGGAATCAGTACAATTGTAAAGGAAACAGCTGGATTTTTGTGCTGCCTTGTGTATTATCAACAGCATTGTTATTTAAATTGTGATGGAAATGTCTAGACCCCTGGCAAATGAAAGGAAGATTGGAAAGGAGAGAGCTGGACTGCCAGATCTCAGGTTGTGTCATAGGAATGATGGTAAAAAAGAGAACTATTTTATCATATAAATTAAGCAAACTGGATTTATTATGTCATGAGTGATGTGGGTAAAACATGGCAATTTTACTATAAAATAAGGAATTTTACTACAAAAGGGAGCAGAGCAATGAGGGAAGGTTAGAAAGGGCAAGGAAATTCATAACATGGGAGCCATGGCAGAATATTTTCATGTTAATAAACATTATACCACAGAGCAGAGAAAAATGAATGATTAAGAAGAGAAAGGAGAAAATTGTAGGAGCAAAATCTGTGTGTAAGCAAGAGTGAACTGAATTAAGAGAACAAGCGATTCATCCCTGGTCCCGGAGGAAGGCAGAGAACTTGGGCATGGATCCAGTAGGTTGAAGCAGCAGTGAGAACAAGTGGAAGTTCAATTTTTGATGACTCTTTTCTTGGTGAAATAGGAAGCAAGGTCATCAGATGATAATGAGAAGAGAGAGAAAATTTAGGTTTGAATGAGATATATGGACTGGGTGACTAAGGGAATGTAAATGTACTGACTCATGAATTTTAATTCTTATAAAACTCTTCCAATTCCAGTACGACAGTGGCCATGACAACCAACAAGTTATTCTCTCTTATTAAACAACTACAGAAGACAGACAGCATATTTTTGACAAGCTCAGCTAGCCTTTTTCCAGGGTTTTCTATGTGACTCTAGCCAGATCAGAAAGAAGTCTAAGTAACATGCTAAACTGGGAGCTTGGCAGACTGGGAATTTTATATGTTTTTCAGTGCTAGAATTAAATTTATTATGCAAACCATTATATATTAGGGTCGGTGAACATATCAAGGAACATTTATATCTTGTTTTCAGAAGGTGTATTTAGGTCACTTTGCCATTCATTGATTATGATTATTTAGATTGGCTTCAAATGACATGTTTCTTACATCATAGTCTCCTCTTTGGCAGAACAGCTGGGAAAGATTATCGAACCCTTAGAGGAGAGTTTAGTTAAAAACCAGTAGTTAAAATGCATATATTACTTACCGGGTATTAGAATTAATGTTGCTCTTGACTATTTTTATATCATAAAGGCCCTATTATAACTTTTCTGTTCACAGACTTCTTTTGAAACATGAACTCTTTATTATCTTGTTTTGATAAGTTGTAAAATGTCTTTCCTGTCCTCCTCTTTCTAAGTCCTTTTAATTTTTCTCTTTGGATGTTATGAAGACTTATTGTTTTCCAAAGAAAACAAAGCTCAGAGATGCAGTGAATGTGAAAGAACCATTACGATAGAGATCAGTGATCATATGCGTTGACCAAAGGTGCTCAGCCAGAATAATGGTTATTTACAGTCCATGGGGTTTCAAGAGCCATTCTTTAACTCAGGATAATAAAATCAGATACTGTGAATTAAGTCAAGAAGGAGTAAAAAGAATAAATCAAGTAGAGTAAAAGTTGGAAAACAGATTTGAACATTCGAATGCCTAGTTTCAAAATACCTTTCTATGAGATTGTTTAACACCATTCCCTACCGAAAAAAAAACATGTAAAAAGCTGAGTTTAGAAGTATCGTTCTGATTATATACCATGTTCCCAGTATTGTATTATGTAGTGTTAAAGTTTTTCAACTTAAAGTGAAATTAGATGGTGTTTGTTTTTAATCACAAAGGTGTTCTTCACTTTTAGAAAGGATTCCCTTGCATTTAAACAATTTCACTCTTTCAGGACAGAGCAGTGGGGTGGAATTTCTCTTTAGCCTGAATTAATAATAGCTGAGGCATGATTTTGTTCTGGTCACTATGAATAGAAAACATTAAAAAGTAGAAAAAGTATATACTCAAAACTCTTTATAGTAATGCACCAGTTAATTCACACTTCAAAGATGAGTATGAAAAGTTTAAATGCTGAAATTTATGGCCTGGTGAATTGCAGATTGTGGAAGGGGATTTATAAAACTTTATGTAGGAATGCACCTCATCTATCAGGTTTTGCCCATTCTATGCCACTCTTTCTTTTTTTCTTCTCTGCCATTGTCTTGATTTCCAGTCTCCTTCTCTCTCAGACCCTCACACCACTTTGTTTTTCAGGGCCTCTGCTGCTGTATCCCTCTCTAACCTCTCTGTCTTTTCCTGTCCACTCTTCCTATTTTAATGCCCTTTTCCCTTCTCTTTACTATCTTCTTGATACTTTATTAACTGGCCACAATATGGGATTGAAGTCCAAGTCTAAACACATATTTACAACGTTTTATACTGTCTGTTCTGAATATTTTGATTAGGTGACTTTGATCTGTTTTCATTCTATTCATTTAATTTATTATTTTATTTTATTTTATTTCGAGACAGAGTCTCTAGCATGAGACTGTTAGCTTCTGAAGAAGAGACTAGGCCTTGTTTAACTTTGTACCCTAATATCTAATCCAAAATAATTCCTCAGGTATTATTAATTCAGGCTGAAAAGAGATCCCACCTCATAGCTCTATCCTGAGAATGTGGGCTTGTCTAAATGTAAGGGAAAGGAAAGTGAAGAATACCTTTGTGATAAAAACAGGGCCAGGCATGGTGGCTTACACCTGTAATCCCGGCACTGCTAGAGACAAAATATGTAATACTGTGAAGATCTTAATATCATTGTTAGAAGGAAAACTTTAGAAAAATTAAATTTAACAGAGTTTAATTGAGCAAAGAATGATTCACAAATCAGCTCCCCACCTCCCATCTGCACTAGCCTGCAACCAGAATAGGTTCAAAGCGACTCTGCAACATGGTTGGATGATATTCATGGATTAAATAAAAAAGCAAAATCAAGTACAGAAAATGCAAGTAAGATATAGAAACATCTGAACTGATTACAGCTCAGCATTTGCCCTGTTTGAACTTGGTTTGAACAGCTGGCTGCCTGTGATTGGCTAGAACTCTACGATTGCTACAAGAGTAGGTTACTACAAGAGTCTGTTTACATATTTAGTTAGGTTATAGTTCACTAGGCATGGAGAAACCTTTAAGCTAAACTTAAAATATGTAATGAGGCAGCTTTAGGCCAAACTTCATTTAACAAAATTCAGTTACTTTTTAGTTCTCTGTGATTTTTTCAACTTGTTTTCTTTAAGTGATCTCTAGTTTAAATCTTGCTACATCTAGTATGTGACTTGCTTTCAAAAATTTAGTTAATATTGAATTTTAAGGAACAATTATTTTTCATAAAGGGAGAGTCCATGTGTTCTCATCGTTTGGCAACACCTGCCTATGAGTGAGAACATGCAGTGTTTTATTTTCTGTTCTTGTGTCGGTTTGCTGAGAATGTTGGTTTCCAGATTCATCCATGTCCCTACAAAGGACAATGGTACTTAAAATTTTATGAAGCAACGAAATTAACAAAGATTGTATTTACCTCAGATTCTGATTTTCTCATCCTAATAAAATCTTTTCAATAATTATACTGTTGAAGTATAGAAAAAGCCTTTTGGGTAAAGTACAATGCTGGCTTAAAATTGTGCTTTAGATTTTTATCATTATTAAAAAATAAAATTTGGTAAAGTATTGGGTATAGGACTGTTGCCTTGCACAATTCCAGAGTATATGATTCATATGGTAGTTTATGTGAATCCTCCCACCCCATCCCACCTCATCTTGTAGGAAGATTGGTTGGGTAATAATTTTAGACACCACACAGAAAGTTAGTGGGGATTAGAATGTTTGGATTAACATTTACTTGGAAATTTTATGGTAGATTTTTTGACCCAAGACATAGGAATAGCTAGTAGGAAATGATCTATATTAATCATTTTTAGTTTGTAAGTCAAGTAACTGATACTGCATCACATCTCCTTTGGAACAGTTTAAATGAGTTAACACCTCTTATGTTGTTTAGTTTTCATTCATATCCAACTTCATAGCCTGAAAAATCTTTCTGGAATTTATATAGGAAAAATTATCTAAGCCTAAGAAACAAATATTTATAAACACAATAGGAAAATGGAGATTTCACAGTAGGAAAAAAATTATAGAAAGGCAGCTAATCCATTGACAAGACTATGAGTAAATTTAATTAAAAATCAAAACTACTTTTGAGATTTGAATTTTTTAAAATTGTACTTTAGGTTCTGGTGTACATACACAGATCATGCAGGATTGTTGCATAGGTACATGCATGGCAAAGTGGTTTGCTGCCTCCATCCCCCCGTCACCTATATCTGGCATTTCTTTCCATGTTATCCCTCCCTAACTTCCCTAACCCCTCCCTGTGTCCATGTGTTCTCATCATTTGGCAACACTTGCCTATGAGTGAGAACATGCAGTGTTTTATTTTCTGTTCTTGTGTCAGTTTGCTGAGAATGTTGGTTTCCAGATTCATCCATGTCCCTACAAAGGACATCAACTCATTGTTTTTTTATGGCTGCATAGTATTCCATGGTGTATATGTGCTACATTTTTCTCGTCCAGTCTATCATCGATGGGCATTTGGGTTGGTACCACGTCTTTGCTATTGTAAACAGTGCCACAATGAATGTAATGTGTGCATGTGTTGTTATAACAGAATGATTTATAATCCTTTGGATATATACCAAGTAATGGATTGCTGGGTCAAATGGTATTTCCATTTCTAGATCCTTGAGGAATAGCCACACTGTCTTCCACAACAGTTGAACTAATTTACATTTCCACCAACAGTGTAATGGTCTTCCTATTTCTCCACATACTCTCCAGCATCTGCTGTCTCCAGATTTTTTAATGATTACCATTCTAACTGGCATGAGATGGTATCTCAATGTGGTTTTGATTTGCATTTCTCTAATGACCAGTGAGGATGAGCATTTTTTGCATATGTTTGTTGGCCTTGTAGATGTCTTCTTTTGAAAAGTGTCAGTTCATATCCTTTGCCCATTTTTGAATTTTTTTTTTTTTTTTGTAAATCTGTTTGAGTTCTTTGTAGATTCTGGATATTAGCCCCTTGTCAGATGAGTAGATTGCAAAAATTTTTTTCCCACTCTGTTGGTTGCTGGTTCACACTAATGATTTTTTTTTTTTTTTTTTTTTTTTTTGCTGTATAGAAGCTCTGGAGTTTAATTAGATCCCATTTGTCTATTTTGGCTTTTGTTGCCAATGCTTTTGGTGTTTTATCATGAAGTCCTTGCCTATGCCTATATCCTGAATGGTTTTGCGTAGGTTTTCTTCTAGAGTTTTTACGGTGTTAGGTCTTATGTTTAAGTCTTTAATCCATCTGGAGTTAATTTTAGTGTGAGGTGTGAGGAAGGGGTTCAGTTTCTGTTTTCTGCACATGGCTAGCCAGTTTTCCCAACACCATTTATTAAGCAGGGAATCCTTTATCCATTGCTTGTTTTTGTCAAGTTTGGCAAAGATCAGATGGTTGTAGATGTGTGGCATTGCCTCCAAGGCCTCTGTTCCAGTACCATGCCATGCTGTTTTTATTACTGTAGCCTTGTGATATAGTTTGAAGTACCAGTACCATGCTGTTTTGATTACCATAGCCTTATAGTATAGTTTGAAGTCAGGTAGTGTGATGCCTCCAGCTTTGTTCTTTTTGCTTAGGATTGTCTTGGCTATGTGGGCTCTCTTTAGGTTCCATATGAAGTTTAAGGTTTTTTTTTTTTTTTTTTTTCCAGTTCTGTGAAGAAGGTCATTGGTAGCTTGATGAGGATAGTGTTGAATCTATAAATTACTTTTGGCAGTATGGCCATTACCCTGAATAGACCAATAACAAGGGCTGAAGTTGAGGCAGCAATTAATAGCTTACGAATAAAAAAAAGTCCAGATCCAGACAGTTTCACAGCCGAATTCTACCAGATGTACAAAGAGGAGCTGGTACCACTCCTTCTGAAACTATTCCAAGCAATACTAAAAGAGGGAATCCTTCCTAAATCATTTTATGAGACCAACATCATCCTCATACCAAAACCTGGCACAGACTCAACAATGACAAAAAATTTCAGGCCAATATCCATGATGAACATAGATGCAAAAATATTCAATAAAATACTTGCAAACCGATTGCAACAACACATCAAAAAGCTTATCCATCATGATCAAGTAGGCTTCATCCTGGGGATGCAAGGCTGGTTCAACATATGCAAGTCTATAAATGTAATCCATCACATAAACAGAACCAAAGACAAAAACCACATAATCATCTCAATAGATACAGAGAAGGCCTTCACCAAAATTCAACAGTCCTTTATGCTAAAAACTCTCAATAAACTAGGTATTGATGGAACGTATCTCAAAATAATAAAAGCTATTTACAACAAACCCACAGCCAATATACTGATTGGGCAAGAACTGGAAGCATTCCCTTTGAAATCTGGCACTAGACAAGGATGCCCTCTCTCACCACTCCTATTCAATGTAGTATCGGAAGTTCTAGCCAGAGCAATCAGGCAAGAAAAAGAAATAAAGGGTATTCAATTAGGAAAGGAGGAAGTCTGATTGTGTATTTAGAAGACCCCATTGTCTCAGCACAAAATCTCCTTAAACTGATAAGCAACATCAGCAAAGTCTCAGGATACAAAGTCAATGTACAGAAATCACAAGCATTCCTATACACCAATAACAGGCTAACAGAAAGCCAAATCAAGAGTGAACTCCCATTCACAATTGTTACAAAGAGAATAAAATACCTAGGAATGCAACTAACAAAGGATGTAAAGGACCTCTTCAAGGAGAACTACAAACCACTGCTCGAGATTTGAATTTTAAATTTAGAAAACTACTATGGCTTTTTACTACTCTAACTTATAAAAGCAAGATTATATATATATATATATACACACACACACGTGTGTGTGTGTGTATCATAGAATGTCATAGAAAATGTCATAGAAAAACGTCATATAAAATCTTGCATATATATATATATATATGTATATAAAACCAAGATATATATATCGTGGTTTTTGAAATAGCCTTAAAAGGCATATATCATTCTAGAGTAGATATTTTGTATTCTTTATTAACTTGAATTTTAATGAAAATGACTTTCATGTTATGCCATTACAGAATAAGACTAAAATAAGATCTTTTGGTTGTATTTTGAATGAAAAGAATAGGAAAAGCATCTACTGCGATTTCTGCTTTTAACAAAAACAACTAACTCTCTGATAGAAAATGTCTTAGAGCTCTAGTAGCAGTAATGAGAGGGAGGAATAATAAGTTTAGGAGCAAAAGTCACGTCTATTGTGCTGTAAATGGTGAATCCAAACTACAGATCCTCACTAAAAATAAACAGCCCATGAAACAAATGCTGTGGGGTGTAGAACAGGTCAGTCATTGAATGGAACATACCTATACATACAATGCAAAAGAAATAGATGCTAAAGAATGACTGCATGTGTGGACAGATCCAGACAGTATTTACTATCCAGTTTGGCTTAAAGTATTTTGTTGATGTGACTAATTTCTTCAACTTATTTAAAGATACTGTCTTCGGCTGCTTTGTTGCTAATGCAAGTAGCTTTTTAGGGAGAAAATTAAAATAGTAAATATAGAGTGTACATAAATGTAGCTAGTATCTTGAGAAAAAAGAAGGAAATGAAGTTTTATTTCAGACACTTGAGCAAGCAGACAGTCTTATGATATACTAAGCTGATAGGAAGTTGGTATTATCAGTTTAAGACAAAGTTGAAGGACAGTCCAAAGAAACACATCACCTGAGTGCCCGTAAGTCTGCGTTCAGCAGATGCTGGGGACAGAGATTATAAATCTTCTACTGTCTTAAAAGTGAAATGACAGTCTTTTGATTAGAACATGAAATTGGTCCTTAAAATGAACTTGAAAATCTTAACAGTAGGCTGCTATGTGTTCCTAAAGTTCTAATAAGAATCTGCCCTGTGGCAGCCTCTGACCACCGTTGACCAAAGAGGTTGTTAGAAAAATGTCACTTGTATTGAAAGGCACATCTATTATTACAGAACAAATAATTAAGAGTGACTAGCATAGAAGACGGAGGAAACTGAATAGAGAAAATAGAGAAGATTTCAAATGAAAGAAGATTAAGGTCAGAAAGAAAAACTAAATAGAATCTAATGGTGAGAATAAATCCTGTCAGTTAAATAGGAAGAAGAGCTTTTGTAAAGAAATTTACAATGCATGCCTGGATAAAGAATCAGAAGGATTAAATTTTTCAAATAAAAAATAGGAAAAAATAATGGGCTTATTTTTTCTTTATTGTAATTTCTGGCTATTCAAATTTTATTGTTGATCCTAAATCTATTATTGAAATTCTCTAAAACAAATTCTGCCCCAAAAAATAAACATAAAAGCCAAGAGAATATTTTATTTTTAGTATTACATTTTCATTTATAAGGCTGGACAAATTCCATGCTGCCAGGCCATAAAGGAATTTAAAAGAGTCTTGTAGATCAAGAATTTTTCCAGGACTTTTAGTACTGTACTTGGTATCCTCAGAATAAGAACATAAATAGATATACTGGATGAGAAAATGATCCCATTCAGCCTCATACAACTCCTTTGGCAATAGCGCTATAATCATGTCAACTGTTTTCTATGATGTTGACATCATTTCATCATCGTTGCCAGATTCTGATATTGATCAAGGCCTCTCTAATGCCACCTCCTCTGTGAATCCTTCCCTGGTAATGAGGGTTGAGATCTTGTTTGTTTCATTCACTGTTGTATGCCAAATCTCAATGTCCAAACTTTGCTTACCCAATATTAAAGTCATTTAATGATGCATGTTAATTTTTCCATAGAAAGACTTTATGTTAGTCTAGGTGAGTACCTAGACCCTAGTGGGTCTAGGTTTGCAGGAGTTGGTGGTGGGGATGTGGACTGCTGGAGATCTCTCACCCTTTCTCCACACTATGGAGGCTGTTTGGGCTCCTATCTGGCCTGAGCTGGCTTCCTGGTGTCCCTTTCCTTCCATGTCTCCAGTGTTTCCTGTCACTTCCCTGTTGAACTCAAGTGTTCTCTCTTAGATGCTTTGTTCAAAATGTGGTTAGCTACTTGCTAGTTTAGTTTTTCTTTGTGGAGGAAGTGAGTGCTGGATGCCTCTAGTCAGCCACCTTGAGACTTCTCTTTCTGTGGCTTCATTTTTATCATCATTATAGATTTTTGAAAACTAAAGATTTAACTTCTTTACTCTTGCATGTTAGTGGATTTCTTGATTTGCTTTGAAATTTCCATTTCAAATCTTACAGAAAACATAGGTCTTAGATGGGTCTTCAGATTACATTTTTGGATTAAACTCCTAAAGATATGCGGTAATAGAAGTAATACATCCTCAAAACACTTTCTGAACACTAAGAATTAAACTTATTTCCTGCTTTATGATATAGTTAATTCCAGTGTCACACATTTATGTATTTATAACTTAACCTTAAAAGCAATTTTTGGATTAGTGAATGCTAGTGCTCTTTTATTTTCCTTTTTAAATTTGCAGTATATCCTTTTGTTTCTTTGGGACCATTTCAATAGGAAAAAATACAAAATATTTTTATCTATGGCAATCCCTGAAGAAACTCTTATTTAAAGCTTTAAGGATGTCTAAAGCCTGACAAGCAACATCCTCTTCAGGTACCAAATTTCTCATGAATTTTGACCCTTTTGATATTAAATTGTTATTTAAAAAATAACTTTGTTTTATTTATTTATTTATTTTATTGTACAGGTTCTGGGGTACATGTGCAGATCATGCAGGATTGTTGCATAGGTACATACATGGCAAAGTGGTTTGCTGCCTTTATCCCCACCTCATCACCTATATCTGGTATTTCTCCCCATGTTATCCCTCCCCACCCTCCCCCCACTGTCCCTCCCCTAGCCCCCTGACAACTGACCTTGTGTGTGATGCTCCCCTCCCTGTATCCACCTGTTCTAATTGTTCAACACCAGCCTATTAGTGAGAACATGCAGTGTTCTGTTTTCTGTTGCTGTGTCAGTTTGCTGAGAATGATGGTTTCCAGATTCACCCATGTCCCTATGAAGGACACAAACTCATTGTTTTTTATGGCTGTGTAGTATTCCATGGTGTATATGTGCCACATTTTCTTTATCCAGTCTATCGTTGATGGACATTTGGGTTGGTTCCAGGTCTTTGCTATTGTAAACAGTGCCACAATGAACATACATGTGCATGTGTCTTTATAATACAACAATGTATAATTCTTTGGGTATATACCCAGTAATGGGATTGCTGGGTCAAATGGTATTTTTATTTCTAGGTCCTTGAGGAATTGCCACACTGTCTTCCACAATGGTTGCACTAATTTGCACTCCCACCAACAGTGTAAAAGTGTTCCTATTTCTCCACATCCTCTCCAGCATTTGTTGTCTCCAGATTTTTTAGTGATCACCATTCTAACTACTGGCGTGAGATGGTATCTCAATGCGGTTTTGATTTGCATTTCTCTAATGACCAGTGATGATGAGCATTTTTTCATATGTTTGTTGGCCTCATAGATGTCTTCTTTTGTAAAGTGTCTGTTCATATCCTTTGCCCACTTTTGAATGGGTTTGTTTGTTTTTATCTTGCAAATCTGTTTTAGTTCTTTCTAGATTCTGGATATTAGCCCTTTGTCAGATGAGTAGATTGCAAAAATTTTCTTCCCATTCTGTTGGTTGCTGATTCACTCTAATGATTGTTTCCTTTGCTGTACAGAAGCTCTGGAGTTAAATTAAATCCCATTTGTCTATTTTGGCTTTTGTTGCCATTGCTTTTGGTGTTTTAGTCATGAAGTCTTTGCCTATGCCTATGTCCTGAATGGTTTTGCCTAGGTTTTCTTCTAGGGTTTTATGGTGTTAGGTGTTATGTTTAGATCTTTAATCCATCTAGAGTTAATTTTAGTGTAAGGTGTCAGGAAGGGGTCATATAAAAAGAAATTATGACTTCTACCTTGCAAATATTATTTTAACATCATTTTAAAGTTCACTTTTTTCTGAACTTTTTGAAGTTAAGAACCATATCTTATTTACCTTTTTATCCTTGCAACCTAATTCAGTGCCTGGGTGAAGAGTAAATCCTCCGAAATTAAAGAGTTCTTTGGAATTTTTTTCTTAGTCATAGAAGGTGCACACAAGTAACTTTTAACATACTTAATAGCTACTCTGCACTTTTCTAGCTCCTTTGGACAATATCCAACATGTACAACAATAGACATTTGGGCACTTAAATAGATATTATAGCATATAATGGTCATAAACCACTGGAAAAGCCAATCTTGCTTTCATTTCACAGCAAAATCATGCTGTTTGAAATAAACAGGATCCTGAAACTTACAAAAGTCTAGATTTGCTACAGTGTCAACAAAGCGTGATGTGTGTTGCACATGGTTGCACATGGTTGTGCTTGCACATGGTTGCACATGCAAATTCAACAAAACCAAATCAAAGAAAACAGTGTGTGCAGTCAGGGAGTGAAAAAGCCACTCACAGTTGTAAATAATGTACATTCAAGAAGCTGACAGTCTTGGGCAGGAAACAGACTTATGGACAGATATTATCATTGTTGACAGAAGTCCAAATTTGTACAAGTTCAACTTTATACAAGTGAAGTAAGAGAATCTGGAAAAACAGAAATATTAACTAAAACTTCAGGAGCTTTGAAAAACAATTGTATTGAAATACAGGACTAAACCAAAGCAGAAATTGATTTTGTGTTAATACTAGCAACTCAGTAGACAGTTATCAAGCCATCAGATAAACTCTCCATTTTATTTTCTTCTTAAACTTTCTTTTATATAACGAGAAAGTAGTGTCAGTGAACAGAATACTTATACCTACAATTTCTGTGGAAATAAAGGAGTTAGAATCTAGGTCAGGTATAATGAACTTGACAGACTTAAAGCTCTGTAGGCAACTGAGAATTTCGGTTGTACTTCAAGTATGGCAGATCAAAACTTTTTTTGTATTTCCTATAATCAAGAAAATTTTCCATAACACAGAGAGTTAAATTATTACATTTTTATTTCTGCTGCCTAGTCCTGAAATGATTTTCTGATTGTCTGTACTCTTTTACAGTATTAAGATTGCATAATCTGTGTGGAAAATGTTAAAATTGACACTTAAAAATATATATATCACTTGATCAACAGATACACAGTGAGTTCTGAGATCAGGACAGTGGAAGAGAAAAGAAGTTCAAGAAAAGCTCCCTGCCTTACTGGAGCTTACCATCCACTTAAAATGATAAGGCATTAAGGCCTGACTATTTCAGCAGCAAAATCATATTAAATAAGTCTAGACTAGATCAGAAGAGTGCCTAGGAGGCTGCATGTGGTACACATCTGTGAAAATTAATTTTATGTCTCAACTTGGCTAAGCCATGATACCCAGATAGCCAGTCAAACATTATTCTAGTGAAGGTGCTTTTTAGATGAGAATAATATATGAATAAGTAGACTTTGAGTAAATCAGAGTATACTCCCTAATGCGAGTGGGCCTCATTCAATCAGTTGAAGGCCTTAGGAAAGACTGACTTCCCCAGAAGAGGGAATTCTGCCAGCAGACTGACTTTGGACTTGAACTGCAGCTCTTCCGTGGATCTCCAGCTGCCAGCCTACCCTGCAGGTTTTGGACTTGCCAGACTCTGTAATCATGGGAGTCAATTTCTGAGAATAAATTTCTTTTCCTAATATACGTATACACATGTCCTATTTGTTTTCTTTCTCTGGAGAATCCTGATTAGCACAAAAATAACGACAGTTGAGTGCAGTATTAGTCCATTCTCACACTGCTATAAAGAACTTCCCTGAGAATGGGTGATTTATAAAGGAAAAGATTTATTTGACTCATAGTTTCACATGGCTGGGGAGGCCTCAGGAAACTTGCAATCATGGTGGAAGGCAAAGCAGGCATTTCTTACATGGCAGCAGATGAGAGAGAGAGTGAGCAATAGCAGGGAAAACTGCCTTATAAAACTGTCAAATTATGAGAAATCACTCACTATCACAAGAACAGCATGGGGGAAGCCTATCCCTATTATCCAATCACCTCCCTCCATCGACACGTGGGGATTACAGGTCCCTACTTCAACATATGGGGATTACAATTCAAGATGAGATTTGGGTGGGGACACAAAGCCTAACCACATCAAGTGCTGTGGCTTGAGCAGAAAAAAAATCAGCAAAAGGCTTGATGATAATTGTACATCTCTTGTCTTACTTTCTCTTCCCATGTTTAATCTTTTTTCCTAGATAGTGAGCTCCTAGAGTTCAGTGGGCCCAATATCAAGTTCTGATATAGATGAAGACTTGGGAAGGGAATACTTTTTATTCCTTATATTTAAAGCAGTTAGAAATTAATATGCAAAAAGATAGGCTGATCATATAAATTCCTCTCTTCATTGGTTGTTAGGAGGACTCTTAGAGGACACAGGCAGTTCTGTAGAAGCACAGTACATGAAAGGCCTAGATTTTACACTTCAGGAGTTGCAAGATATTGTAGAAATTGCTTCATGTCTCCACGCCTGTGTTTCTGCCTGTAGATTAAGTAAGATAATAGAAGTTCATGTACCCATGAAAATAGGCCAGACTAATCTGTGCTATTGTAAGCCAGAATAGTGGTTATCCTTGTGATAATTACAAAGGAGTATGAAGGGTGTCTTCTAGAGGCTGGTGAAAGTTCGGTTTCTGGATCTAGGTGGTGGCTACATGGATAGATTGATTTTTTAAAAATTTGAGTACTTGTGTATTTTTAATGTATATTACATTTCATTACAAAGTCTTTAAAAGTTCATATGTTCTGTCTTGTAAACACTTTCAGAGAATTGACAGGATACAAAAATTCTAATGTGTCACAAGGATAACCCAAATAACTTGTTGCAGCATTTTCCTTCAACAGTTTCCATCAGAAAGTTAGATTTCCATTAACAACAAACAAAAAGAGGTGGCAAGGCATAGGCAAAGAAAAAGCCTTTGTTTTGAAGTCCATTAGTTAATTTTCAGTAGGTCGATCTAAATTTAATGTTTTAGGTCTTTAGCACTATCTTTATTTTACTTGTTGATGTTTATCTCAAGAATGCAGTGAAACCAAATGCTTGTATTTGTGAAAGTGCTTTTCAGTACTCGTTAAAGCAGGATGGAAAAGCTAGGTAATAGCTGCACGGGACTTTTTTATAGGTCATAAAAGGAATAATATAATATCTTATAAGTAGGTTTGAAGCTCCACAGGTCCTAGTCAGAAAATTGAATTATTTAGTGTTTCATTAATATGATGGGACCATCCTTCTTTTATGAACAACAAATATCATCCCAGTTGCCTGCTTTAAATACTAATGAGAAGAGGGTGGCTAGAATTTTCCCACGTAGACAGTCTTGGAAATAAAACATACAGCATTTTCTGCAGACCCCCTTTGATTTGTTTAATAAAATAACAGAATCCCAAATTATATAATATTTTTCTTAACCACCTGAGTAGCTGAGGGGCATATTGAAGGTGTGTTGGTGTCTAGGGGTGGATATCTGTATATCTTAGCACCGTTAATCATTGCTACACTCCCACTCCTCTTCTCTTTTGGTTATTTTATATTATGAGCATTCTTCTTTTTTTCCTCATGTAAATATAAAAAGTACACCATTTAAACCCCAATTTCTTTGAATGGAAATGCTGAATACAGAAGGCATTTCCTTAGTACCTCACTCAATAATTCTGGTTTCAGAAACACTGTGCATTGCTAAGTAGAGGAAAAGACTCTCAGGACCAGCTTCCTTTACATTGATAGAAACAGGTGTTCTCTTTTAGTTGTCAAGTCAGCTCCCTTCTGAGAATCTCAGATAAGTGGTCCAAATTACATCTAAGAGGAAAATTCGCCAAAGCATAATTACTTTTCATCAGGGTGCCACAAATAATGAAAGGAAAAGAACACTTGAAGTATATTGTAGTCTTTTTAATCACCATCATTTTAAAAAGCTGATGTAGAATTCCTTACTTCAAGACAAATTGTATGGCTTTGGTGGTAAATTAGGCATATTTTCTAAACACTAAATTATATTTCCTCTAATTCACATTTGGCTAAGAAAAGCTGACTAGTCTTTGTTGCAATGGAATATAAGAGATAAGGTTTGCAGCTGCCATTTTCATACAGTGCATTTTTGTCTATTCTTCAATTGCTTCCTGTGTTTCTATTCATATTGAATAAAATCCCTTTCTTTCATGTTAAGATAAATTTCATCAGTGTTGCTACCCATGCAAGATGCCAGCAGATTCCTTACTTCACCTTGTCTCTCCAGTCCCCATTTCCCCCACCCCTACCCAAGAGCTAAATCTGTGGAGAGCAAGAAATGATTAGCATGAGTAGAAATTGTAAAGCTTTGCTTCATGATAAACAATTGTCTAGCACAGTGCCTGAGAAATCCTGGTTATCAGAATTTTAAGTAACATTTATCTGGCTTTAAGTGAAATTCTAGAACTGAATAATTTCAATTGAGGCATGGTGGAAAACCTGAGACCGATAAAACTAGATTTGACTACAAGGTCAATCACTGATTAAATATGAAGTTGCTTAAACTCTGCAGAATTTGGTTTATTTATAAAGTTAAAATAATAATACCTATCCTTTAAGAATCAGATAGCATAACAAAAACAATTTTCTAGGATTGTACTTGATTAATAGTAGTAATTATAAAGGACATGTAATTTTTTTTTTTTTTGAGGCACAGTCTCACTCTCTTGCCCAGGCTGGAGTGCAGTGGCATGATCTCCACTCACTGCAGCCTCCACCTCCCGGGTTCAAGTGATTCTCGTGCCTCAGCCTCTTGCATTGCTGGGATTACAGGTGTGTCCCACTATACCCAGCTAATTTTTGTATTTTTAGTAAGACAGGTCTTTCAACATGTTGGTCAAGCTGGTCTTGAACTCTTGACCTCAGGTGATCTGCCTACCTTGGTCTCCCAAAATGCTGGGATTATAGGCATGAGCCACTACACCTGGCCAAAGACATCAATATTTTTGAGAGGGTGTATAGACTCTTGGGGAAATGAGAAGAGAAAGTGCTCATCATACCAAAGCATATTTAACCAGGGCCAAAGCCTTCAAGTTGCCTTCTGTTTTCCTAATTGCTTTCTTTTCCTCCCATCAGCAGCTCTTTTTTCTGTGATCCTCATTGTTTATCCTTTCCAGCAGATGTTTGTCCTTATCATCGAGAGCCTCCACCCCCATAGATGCTTGTTCTTTGTACCCTGTATTTGATGAATGTTTCTTTTCTCCCTGCAGGCAACTGGGTAGATGGAATATAAATGCCCATTCATAACATAAAGTTTGCCATTATGATTAACTTACTATGGGGTAGAGCTATAGATTTCTCAACGCATTATGCATCTAAGGCAGGGTCAGCAAACTTTTTCTGTAGAGTTGGGTAGTATATATTTTAGGCTTTCTGGGCTAAATGATTTCTGTCTCAACCACTCAACTCTTGGCATTGGGAAAGTAGCTGTGACAATATGTAAACCAATGAGCGTGGCTGTGTGCCAATAAAACTTTATTTACAAAAACAGGTGGCAGACTGAATTTGGCCCATGAGCTATAGTTTTCTGGTCTCTGTAAGACACAGAAATGAATTAAATGATGTTAGAGTTTAAACGGTCGTACCAGCCATGTGGTCCAGCTTTCCCCAGATAACGTTCCCTTAGAGAGCTGTCTTTCCACAACCAAAAGCTAACTGGTCAAACATATTTTTGAAATGTTACATAATTTGCCCCAATCATGTAGGCTCACCAACACATTATCATTCTCAAGTTCCTGACTTTTTTGGGGTGTAATATTCATAATAGGATAATAGCTAACACTTTGATACTGCTTGCTAGGTGCCCAGAACCATTCTGAATGCTTTTACCTGTATGATTTCATTTATTCTCACAACGCTGTGAGATATGCATGAATCCCATTTTATAGTTGATGAAGCTGAAGCACTGAGAGGTGAAGTACCTGCCCAACATGACACCCTCAGTGGAGCCAGGATTTAAATGTAGGCAGCCTGGCTCCAGGGTTCCAGCTCTGAGCCACCTTCCCACCTCCACATCACATCTTGAAATCTGTGAGCATTACTGTGAAAGCTGGGACACTGCTTATTTAATCCAGTTCTCTCAGTGTCCACATTAGAAAAGAGAGGCCTAGAGAGATTCAAGTGGCTTTGCAAAGGTCACAAGCATAATTAATAACTGAGATAAGTCTACAAATCAATTAAATCACTACCTGGTACTTGAAGAAATGCTTAAATGAATCCTTTATCAAGATAGAAAATCCTCTGAAAGTGAATAATCACCTCTAACTTCCCTTTGTAATTCAGATTTTTATAACCAGTTTCCTTTCAATGAGGTGAATACAAAGTTTGATTTTTAAAGGTAGAATTATTTTTACTTTTAAAATTCTGATAGCCAATCCCCCAACAAGAGGAAGATGACAAATATTAAGCTCTGATTTCTCTCCCAGGCTCTGAATTAGGGATTCCTAAGCCTTAATGTGCATTAGAATCATTTGGGAGTATCTAGACAAAATGATTCTGGGTGACACCCCACTGCCTCAGATATTCTTACTTAACTGAGGATTCGGCAGAGATATTTTGAAGGAGACCTCCGAGAGATTCTAGCATGTAGCCAGGGCTGTGAACTACTGCTCTAGAATCACATTTGTCATTATGCTCAACTTGTCCGCCGGCATTAACAGCTAACATTTAAAATACTACATGGCATGAAATGGAACTTATGGTTATAGTCCAGGGATTATAATTAATAAAACTGTGAGTACACTCCAAGCATAAGTGGAACTTTATTGTAAATGAATTGTACTGGTGGCTGTAATATTCAATACATTTTATGTGAGTGAGATCTTTGGATTGACAAGCATAGCTATAGAACTAGACTGACCAAAGACTGGGGATTCTGATAGGTTGCTACAAATCTCTCTGGTTCAAATAGAGGCTGATCTCTACCTTTTATGAAGCTGTCATAATGCAAGAGACTTAAGGTTGAAGAAAGAAGTGTTTTGGAGAATTAGGTTTTGCGACCATCTGCCACCTATTTACAAGTGTATCATCATTTTTAACAGAAGACTTTAAAAAAGAAAGAATGTATAGAAAAAGAATTTCGCATAGAAATAGACCATCTATGAGAGCAAATAGAATAGAAATTACCAGGGACTTGAGGCTGTTTAATTACTACTATTGAACACTAAATTTGTCTCTTTTTCTGGCAGTAAAAGCAAGAAAGGAAACATGTTGAGTTACATAGTTTTATATTCTGGCTAAAAACAGCTTTCACATTTGTCTGCAGAGAAAATTATTATTTTTGAGCTAAATTCAACAAATAACACATACATTCTTGGTATAACACAGTTGAAAATGTCTTTACCACAGTTTTGTGAAACTCAGAGAAGTGCTTTTCAATTGGTAATAGCTAAATGAACCTTCTAGAGTATCTTGAGTTAGTAAAGTCTTTTCTACACCCTCCCTCCCTGCCTCCCTCCCCATTTCCTCCCTCCCCATCTCCTCCCCTCCCCTCCTTTCTCCCTCCCCTCCTCCCCTCCCTCCCTCCCTCCCTCCAGTCCTTCCTTCCTTCCTTCCTTCACCTATTTGCTTTTAACTATATGCTGGATATAATGTTAAGTGCTGGGGGTACTCTGAGGAGTAAGATATCATCCTTGTTCTCAAGGAGGTCACAATACAGATGATGAAATGCTTAGGAAAACTCACTATTCAGAGCAAGAGAGGCCAGAGCCTGAAATAAAGGTGTGTGATTGTTTGCACAAGTCTGTAACAAAGGTATGTATAAGATGCCATGGGAACACAAGGAAGAGCAAAGTGAGCCTATTGGGGATCAAGGAAGATCAAGTAGGCTTCGTCGAATAGATGAGCAGTGGAATGCAAGGGAGGATGTGTTCCAAGAGGAAGGATAGCGGGATAAGAGCAGGGAAAGGAAAGTGCATGGCTCTTTAGGAAAATTACAAATATTTGTCCTAAATTGAGGTTCATATGGGGACGTGGGATTCGTGACACACATAGGAGTTAGATTCCAAAGAGTCAGGCCAAAGGATTGAACTTTATATTAAAGCGATGGGTATTCACCTCAGTATTTTAGGATGGGGGGTTCACATGCTTTATGCTTTAGAATGATCACTCTAGTGGTAGTATGTAAGGGAGATAGACTGGGAGGTCATGTTGGAGACAGTTGATATAATTCATTTCTTAAGTGTTGTAGATCTGAAGGAAAGCAATAACATTCTACAGGTCTCTAGGAGATGGACTTTTATGGTGGGATAATGACTCTAGGGGAAAGGATAGGGAGAAGCTAAGGTGGCTTACATGACTGGGTGACTGTGGAACAATTCCTGGAGATTAGGAACAATAGAGAAGAATCATGCAGATTTGAAGGTAGGGAGCAATGAGTAGGAGAGAATGAAGATGAGTTTATTTGACTTTTATGGGACAGGCAGGAGAGAATTCCAATAGAGGGTTGAGGTCTGAGCTATAGATAATAGATTTGGAGTTTACCAGCATATAGATGACAGTAAAAACAATGTATGTCAGTGAGATACCTAGGAGTATATAAATTGAAGAGACACCAGAGTTGGGAACTCCAAGAAACACTCACAGTTAAAAGGCATGTGAGGGATACAGAGTTTGTGAAGGGGACAGAAACATGGTAATAATAAAATAGGAGCATGTAGGGTAATAGGAGTGATAACAGGATACATGCAATCACCTATTGATGGAATTTTCAATAGAGAGTGAAAGAAAGTGTACGTGGCCAACTGCAGTGGTTCATGCCTGTAATCCCAGCACTTTGGGAGGCCAAGATGGGTGGATCATGAGGTCAGGAATTCAAGACCAGCCTGGCCATCATGGTGAAACCCCATCTCTACTAAACACACACACACACACACACACACACACACACACACACACACACACACTGCACTCCAACCTGAATGACAGACTCCATCTCAAAACAAAACAAAACAAAAAAACGAAAAAAGGAAGAAAAAAAGTATATGTTAAACTGTCTGTGAAACAGCAGTTGTGCCAGGTGGGACTCAGTAAGTGCTGGGTCTCTGGCTGCTGGAATGAATTCTCTTAATAAGAGTCTATGGGTAGTTTATGTTGTTTAAGGGACAAATGAACTTGACCTCAGAATATCTGAGATCCATGCTCTTCTACTTATATGAGAATGCCAAGCTTAGATGAGATTTCCACACAATTAACGCCAGTTGTGAATGCAGAATAAATGCCCTTAAAAGTTTTCCAAGGCTGAGCACAATGGCTCATACTGCATGTAATCCTAGCACTTTGAGAGGCCAAGGCGGGTGGATTGCTTGAGCTCATGAGTTTGAGACCAGCCTGAGCAATATGGCGAATCCCTGTC
>CAUYLG010006757.1:0-29310 GCA_963573385.1 Cacajao melanocephalus | reverse complement strand
AAAAACAAGAGCTCACACTACAAACACACATGAGCATCACATATTGAAACGTAGGCTTTCTCTTGTCTTTATTCTGGGGAGGAGGAATCCTCCTCGTCATCTTCCTCGTCTTCATCATTGAATGAACAGGGGGTCTCGCCTTGGGACTCAGAGCAGTGAGAGGCCACACTGCTGGACTGGTGATGTTTGGGGCCAGGAACTGCCCAGTTGCTAAGGCCACTTCTGCATCCAAGCATAACCCTTGGTTTACACTTGACTGGGGTAAGGTGGCACCAGTGGTCAGGTCTAAATTTGAACCTGATTGGGTAGAGTTCAGAAGTAGTCCCTGATTTAACCAAGAAGGTCCTGTGGAGATATCTGTGATATAACCTTCTAAAGCCTTTGGCACCAGGAATTTTGCAAGTTTCAGATCCTCCAGAGAGCATTTGCCTGACTCCAGGCCAAATGACATTCCCATCCGCTTTAGTACTTCTATGTCATCGTGGATCTCAAAGGTGTTGTCAAAATTAAAAAGATACTCAAACTTGTCACTGGAGATGCTGCAATCTATGACCGTTTTTCTGCTTGTATTGATAATTATAAATGGCAGCTGAATGGTAGAGTTCAGAGCTGGAGGGCCCTGGTTTTGCTGCTCATTTTGTCGATTTCTCTGTACCAGGTTTTTGAAAGCGATTTGCTGTAGGAGAAGTTCTTGCAGCTGGGCCCGCTTCTGCTTTATCCGTTCTATTTGCCTCTGCTTCTCTATCTCCAGATTCTGACATTCCTGAGCAGAATTGGTAGGTAGGCCAATCCACTTGATTTCTTTTTTTTTCCTTTGAAATTATGTTCATTGCCATTAGCACATTTAAAGCATCATAAACTCTTCACCTAATGTTCTTCTGATCGTAAGCCGAATCAGCTGCCAAATGGTTATTTGAATTGGTGAACTCTGACACCAGCTCATCAGCGACTTCATTGTATGATGTCCCTTTTCGTTGAACTTTCTCACACACTTTCATTGAAAAGTGTCTCAAGCCTTTCCCATTTTTATCTCCCTTTTTGCTTCGTTTACTTTCTGAAAAATCAGAGTCTATAAATTCTCTAGCCCGTTTTCTATCACCAGGG
This sequence comes from Cacajao melanocephalus, assembly GCA_963573385.1. NCBI lineage: Eukaryota > Metazoa > Chordata > Mammalia > Primates > Pitheciidae > Cacajao > Cacajao melanocephalus. The sequence continues at coordinate 28,206 of CAUYLG010006757.1, read as the reverse complement.
ACCCAGCCAGTAGCTTCTGCTATGTGTGTCTGAGTAACCATTGCTGGTGCAGGGGTATATGGACTCCCAATCAGAACACTTCCTGACCTGGTTAGTCTCTGTGGTGTGCTTATAATCATTTGGGGTCCAACATTCACATTGATTGGTCCTAAGGTTTTTGGTAAAATCTTTGTAGGTGAGTTGGTATTGGAAACTGGAAATGCAACAAATGAAATGTTGCCTGGTCTAAGGAAGCATGCCTCTCACAGCAGTCATGATTTTCTTCATATAGTATGAGCTCTGCGTTGCTTCAATTAGTGATGTTGGTGATGTCAAGGAAAGAAGAAATCATACAGAGTATGTTGACTGGGGGAAAATTGGAGAGCCTATAGTCAACCAGCCACCAAAGGAGAAACCAATCACCTTCTGAAATTTTGATCAGCCTTAGACCAGAAAGCGCTAGAGAGACCTGTGCTGTCAGCTGGACTGTGTTATCAGATGGATGATCTGTGTGTTTTGCAGCATGCTGTGGTAAAGATTGTGAGAGAGAAATACTTGAAGACAACATCATTTGAAAGCCAGGAGGAACTACAGACATTTATCAGTGAGCTCTACGTGTTCTTAGTAGATCAGATGCATGTAGCCCTAAACCAGGTAGGTATCCAGAACTGAGAGCACTTTCTTTTCTCTGTAGAGATCAAGGCCTTCTATGAATGATTCCTTCCTTTGGTAATTCAGCAAATATTTATTGAAGTGTCTGCTCCGTGCTAGGCACTGAAAACACAAAGATGAGTAAGAAACTGCTTAAGCCTAATTAGTTTAAGACTAACTTTGGAAAGAACAAGGAGATATGCTTTTTCAATTTCCTAGAAAAATAACTTTCACAACTTTAAAAAATGTAGTGGAATTGTCAAAAATAGATAAAATAGTCTGGGCGCAGTGGCTCAAGCTTGTAATCCCAGCACTTTGGGAGGCTGAGGCAGGCAGATCACGAGGTCAAGAGATCGAGACCATCCTGGCCAATATGGTGAAACTCTGTTTCTACTAAAAATACAAAAAAATTAGCTGGGCATGGTGGCATGTGCCTGTAGTCCCAGCTACCCGGAAGGCTGAGGCAGGAGAATTGCTTGAACCCAGGAGGCGGAGGTTGCAGTGAGCCGAGATCGTGCCACTGCACTCCAGCCTGGCACCTGACAAGAGAGCAAGACTCTGTCTCAAAAAAAAAAAGAAAAAAAAAAGATAAAATAGGTTGCGTAAATTGTGAAATGAAAATTATCATTCTATTCTGTGAACAGGTACCATTCTCCATTTTTTATTGAAGATCGTAAAAGCAGAGAAAAATTATGAGTTTTCAGATATTATACCCAAATGGCAGTGACACTTCAAACATGCCTTTTCTGTTTGACTGGTGATCTGCTGTCCCACCCACTTTTCTGTTTATATTAATAAATCTTGCATCTTGCCTTCATTTGCTTATTTTTGTACATATTCAGGAGTAGTTTATTTAAAACCAGTGGCAAAGTCAAAGTCTTTTTGTCCCTCAGTAGTATCTAACCATCTGTGCCTCCTCAAATTATCTGTTCTATTTGCTTTTTCTTTCCTTGTTTTTATTCTCTACCATCATCACCTTTTGTTTCACTTTGTTCTGTCTTCCTGGAGGAGGTAGGACAGGAGTGTCCAGCATCAAAGGATTAAGAGAACAGTCCTGCCTTGGGCATGGATGATTTGGAAAGCAATTGAGAGTAGAGCATGAGAAAAATTTTTCCTCAATAGTGGTTGGGAGCAATACATTGAATTATTTTACACTGAAGTATAATATGATCAGGTTTACATTTGCTAAAACACTCTGATAGCACTATGGAAGATGAGTTACAGATGACAAAACTGGTAATGTTAGTTGATTATTGCATAATAAGGGGAAAAAGTTTAAGTTAAGTTTACGGTTCAATGGGTAATTGATACCAATCAGTACTTCTTGGTTGGTACTAAAAAGAAAAGAAAAACATTAACCAGGACATGGAAGGCAAGATGAGTAAAATTTAGTGGGAGGCAGATGGTGCTGAATTCACTTTTGAAAATTGCCTCTAGTGGGGTTTTGCTTAAGATAGAGATCTGAGCTAGAGATGAGATTTGGGGAGCCATGATATATGGATACTATGGTAATAGATGAGGCTGCCTGTGAAAAACGTAAGAGAGAAGAGAGCTGGCAGTAGAACCCTGGGAAATACCGACATTTAAGGAATGAATGAAAAATTGAAAGAGACAAAGGGAATTGTTAAAGAGGCAAAGAGCCAGAAGACAATGGTGTCACAGAAGCCAAAGGAAAAGAATTTTAAGGAAAAGTGGTCAACATTGTCAATTACTTCTAGGAATTCAAGAAAAACAAATCTGAAGTCTTCATTGGATTTCACAATAAGGAGGTTATTGTTAACCTTTACATAGCATATTATTGGGCTAATGGGGGAATTCAAATTATGATGAATTGAAGAGTAAATGAGCAATCCAGAAACAGATGAATATAAATTCAAGTTGGACGATGAAGGAAAAAAGTAGAAAAGTAGTAGCTAGAAATTATAGGGATTTTCTTCCCTCCCTCCCTTCCTCCCTTTCTCCCTTCTTTTCTTCCTCCCTCCTTCCCTCATTCCCTCCTTTCTCTCTTTCTTTCTCTCTCTCTTTCTCTCTTTCTTTTCTCTCTGTCACCCAGGCTGAGTGTAGTACTGCGATCATGGCTCACTGTAGCCTCAACTTCCCAGGCTCAAGCAGTCCTCCCGCCTCAGCCTCTCAAGTAGCTGGGACTACAGGCACACACCACGCCTAGGTAATTTTTTGTATTTTTTGTAGAGATGAGGTTTCACTATGTTGCCCAGGCTGGTCTTGAACTCCTGGGCTCAAGTGATCCACCAGCCATGGCCTTCCAAAGTGCTGAGATTACAGGCATGAGCCACCGCTCCTGGCCTGGGATTTTCTTTTTAAGATGAAAAAGACTTGAGCACATCCACGGTTTTGGGGAAAAGTCAGCAGAGTGGGAGAAGCTGAAAATTGAGGAAAGAGAGGGTATAATTGATGGCAGGCCCATCAATCATACAACTGGGAAAGGACCAAAAATTTAAATAGAAGGATTAACTTTGAAACAGAGAAGGATACAATACCTCTTTCTCTGAGACTGAAAGGAAAGCGGTACAATAGATCCAGAAATAAATAATTTAGCTAGGGAGTTTAATAGTTGAGGAATTTCTTTCTTTTCTTCCCCCCCCCCCCCCCAAGACGGAGTTTCGCTGTTGTCATCCAGGCTGGAATACAGTGGCATGATCTTGTCTCACTTCAACCTTCACCTCCCGGTTCTCCTGCCTCAGCCTCCTGAGTACCTGGTATTACAGGTGCCCACCGCCACACCAAGCTAATTTTTGTATTTTTGGTAGAGACAGGGTTTCACCATGTTGGCCAGGCTGGTCCTGAACTCCTGACCTCAGGTGATCTGCCTGCCTCAGCCTCCCAAAGTGCTGGGATTACAGGCGTGAGCCACCACACCTGGCCAGTTGAGGGATTTCTTACTTAATGATTTCTATTATCTCTGTGAAGTAAGGTCTTTACTGAAAGTGAAGGGGATGAGGAGTGAATGAAAAGCTTGAAGAAAGAGAAGAAAACTTAGATATTGCATGGCATTATGGAAAATGCTGCTAAACAAAGACAAATACATAGATTACTAAGGGTATTAAAGGTCTCCAGCTAAGACTGAATGCCACAAGAGTTTGTGGCAGCTTAGATACCAGTCTCTGTGTCTGCAGTTTTCCTTAGGACCAGTTAGCTGCTCTTGTCTTAGAGTCAAGAAGTCAGATTGTACTACTGTTTTAATTTGAGAATTTTCAGGACAAGCACAGGAGAAGGGCAAGGATGCCTTGGATGAGAGTATGCTGGTGAAAGAGTAGCCTGAGTGGGTAATCATGAGGTTCAGGCTGATCCATTTGGGAAGTGATGGGCTTATTGGAACTGAAGGAAATGAAGTCAGCAGTTTTCAGTGGGCTAAGTGACAAAAAGCTGGAAGACATGGAATATTGGTTCTGGGAGTGGGATATTAGAGTATTCAGTTTTGGGTGTAGAAGTGTGTTGCTTCAAGGATTTTGGGGTCAAGATAATCAAAACTAAAAAGAACAGAACAAAAGCATTAATCAATGATCAGAGACTCTCTTTGGCCTATCTCAAATGTAGCTTTACTGTCCACATTTCTTAGCAATTGCACTTTGGGAGGCCAAGGTGGGCAGATCATGAGATCAGGCAATCGAGACCATCCTGGCCAACATTAACTTTTTTAATACAAAAATTAGCTGAGCGTGGTGGCAGGTGCCTGTAATCCCAACTACTTGGGAGGCTGAGGCAGGAGAATCACTTGAAACCAGAAGGTAGACGTTTCAGTGACTCGAGATCCTGCCGCTGTACTCCAGCCTGGGCCACAAGAGCGAAACTCTGTCTCAAAAAAAAAAAAAAGTCACTGATACTATCTTGACTTCTAATTAAAGAATTTTTGTGGACTCTCTCTTGACCATAGCTTTTGACTCAGGAGATTCCTAATTACATCAGACCTGCTCTCACGATCTGTGTATATAGGATATATTCTTTTTCTGATTTTCCCCCTACCTTTATGTATCCTTTGCAGGATCTATCGGTCTATATTTTCTACTAAAACTATAGATTTGGCTTCTAAAGCTTTACTCTTTATCTCCTGTTTTCTTCACATTTAAAGACCCTAGCAAGGGTTTGCCAATCTTTTTCATGTCATGACACTCACAAGAAAATGATAGTATTTGTCATATACACTAGAGAAAATGAAGGAAGCTGTTTGAGGTCAGAGGTGACCTGGATAGGGACTCTGAGTGTCCTGAGGGTTGAGGCAGTTATATCTGCCCTAAGCAATTTTTACTTACTTCCATGAGCTCAGACTGTTGGTATTCAGATACCTGAGCGTCTCTTTCTCACTTGACATTTCTCTCTTGGTTGACTCATATTCTCTTACTTTTTTGGCAAGACTGTCATTGTATATGTCAGTCAATATCATTTTAGATGTCCTGTCTGGATCTCACATTGGATTTATGCTTATGAAATCTCTCTACTTATAATTGTTTCGTTTTTGTCTACCTAACATCTTGACATTGACAAGACCATGCCAGATGATGCCCAAGGCACTATCGCAACCATTTATACAAGCAGTGAACAGCTTCGACTCTTTGCATTTGAAGCAGAAGTCAATGAGAACTTTGAAATGGCAGCAGCATACTATAAAGAGGTAATTAAACATCTTCTCAGTGATTGTTACTATTATTTGTATAATATGAGCATAATAAATAGTCATTTTTGATTGTTTAAAATCCAACTTGATTGGTGAAGGGGTAGACACATAGAACAATAAAACAGAGTCCAAAAATAGGCTCACACAAATAAGGTCATTCAATTTTTGACAAATGTAAAAGAAATTCAATGGAGAAAGGATAGTCTTTTCAGTAAATAGTGTTAGAACAATTGTGGAAAATAAAATATACCTCAACCTTAAACATTTTACAAAAATCAACTCTAAATGGATCATATGTCTAAATGTAAAACATTAAACTATAGCACTTTTAGAAGAAACATAGGACAGAATCTTGACCTGGAATCAGATGTTCTTAGACATGACACTGAATCATGATCAATCAAAGAAAAATGTCATAAATGGAATTTCATCAAAGTTAAAAACTTTTGCTCCATGGAGGTCATAAGAGAAAGAAGAGGATTGATAAATCTGTGGCATATTAAAAAAAAGAGAAAGAAAAGGAAAAGTACAGATTAGGAGAAAATATTGGTAAAACATATATACGACAAAGGATTTGTATCCAGAATACAAAGCACTCTCAAAACGAAAAAACATTTGTACATAAACATTCATAATGAGTACTTATTTTTAATTATTTTGGCTACATAATTACAAATGAAATTGCTGGGACATATGGTAATTCTGTGTTTAACTTTTTGAGAATTTTGAGGCATTTCACTGGGATTTTGATAGGGATTGCCTTGTATCTGTAGCTTGCTTTGGATAGTATTAGCATCTTAACAATATGAAGCCTTCCAATCCATGAACATGGAATGTCTTTCCATTTATTTATGTCTTTTTAAATTTCTTTAAGCAATTTTTATAGTTTTTACTCATCATGAATTGCATTTTTCAGATTTGTAGATAAATAAACAAATATTTGCCATCTCAAGATTATTGCAGAAATTATTATATATGATTGATATACAATACAATGAATCTTTAGGCTCCCAAGGTATAAGATGAGTTTAGAGTGACCAGAATACTGACACTAGGAACAAATAGCTTGATGATTCAAATTTTTAATTATATCAATACTTTTTTCAACCAACTACTAAAGGCCAGAACACTGATTGCGCTAGGCATTTGAGATTCAGTGATAAGCAAAAAAAATCATAATCTCTGCTTTCATAGAACTTACAGTATTTATAGTGTTCACCATGTGATATTGTATGCATGAAAATATGACATAGTGTCACAATAACCTTGGCTCTCCTGATGCTTAGAGATTGGTTCGTGAGCCCCAGAATCTGGATCACTGGTTGGACTATGGTGCCTTCTGTCTCTTAACTGAAGACAACATCAAAGCACAAGAGTGTTTTCGGAAAGCCCTTTCCCTCAACCAGAGTCATATCCACAGGTATAGGTGGAAGGGAGATGAGGAATTAGTGGGAAGGAACAGATAAGATTCTACATGAAATTGTCTTGGTTCCATAAATGTGGCATGGGACCATGTTGTTTATCATGTTGGTGATCTTTTCTCAGCTTGCTGCTGTGTGGTGTCCTGGCTGTCCTGTTGGAGAACTATGAGCAAGCAGAAATTTTCTTTGAGGATGCTACTTGCTTGGAACCAACTAATGTTGTAGCCTGGACTTTACTTGGTATGATATTTTCCTTTAATCTGAATGTGTTTTTTTCCCCATTATAAGATTCTCCCTTTTTCCTTTCTCTTCTTCAATAGTTCATCATGTAGTTCTTAAACGTTGGTAGAAATATGAGAAAAATAAGTGAAATACAATTCTTTAGCATATGATAGTGGAAAAATAGTCATATTTATTTCAACATTTTTCTTTCCCCAGGTTTGTACTATGAAATTCAAAACAATGATATTCGAATGGAAATGGCATTTCATGAGGCCTCCAAACAGCTTCAGGCACGAGTGATTCAGGCACAAGTAACAAAGCAAAAGAGCATTGGTACTGTAGAGGACATTGAGGAAGGAGGGAAGAGAGAATCCAGTTTAGGCCCTTGGGGAATCACAAATGGTTCTGCAACAGCAATCAAGGTGGAAACCCCAGCAGGTAGGGCCAGGTATGGTAGCTCACACCTGTAGTCCTAGCAACCTGGGAGGCTGAAATGGGAGGATCACTTGAGCCCAGGAGTTCAAAGTTGCAGTGAACTGTGATCATGCCACTGCACTCCAGCCTAAGTGACAGACCAAGATCCCATCTCAAAAACAAAATTTAAGAAATAAAAAGTATTGGCCTTAAGAAGAGAAGCTGGCACATAATAGGCACTCAGTAAATTTTGTTAAATGAATGAATACATGGAGTTTGAGTTATGTCAGGGATACCAGGAAAAATTCTTAACTTCTAAATATTTCCTCATTCATATAATTAGTGGTCTGAAGCTTCTACTGCTGAGATACAGTTGTTTTCATCTTAGATAATTTACTGTCTTTAAAAGGGGTACCAGTCTATCAAAGTAAATTTCATTTCCCCCACCTCACTTTTCTCTCCACCACATAAAGTCCCTCTCTTATGATTCTCAAATGTATTTATTTATGTACTCCCTTTCCCCCACTGTTCTGTGATTCTCTTTTCCTCCACTTTAGGAAATCAGTCATTCTAATGTGTGGTAGATATGTTTTTGTGTGTTCCTTGCATGTGTGCATTATTATTTTGTGTGCCTACACTTTTTAACAGTTTGACGTGTACTTGACATTTCAAAAACTGTACATATTTAATATGTACAATCTGATAAATTTTGACGTCAGTACACAATCATGAAAAATCACCACAAGCAACATACTGAACATATTCATTGTCCCTAAAACTTTCCTCATGACCAGTTGTGGGCGTCTCTTTCTCCTGTTCTCATTTCCAGACAACCACTGATCTGCTTTCTGTTATCAAAGATAAGTTTGCATTTTCTAGAAATTTTGAATTCTGGAAAACACCTGGAATTTTCTAGAATTTCCAGAATTAAATAGAATTACACACTATGTACTCCTTTTTTATCTAACATTTTCAATAAGCATAATTACTTTGAGATCTAAACATGTTGCTTATATCAATATTTCATACCTTTTTATTGCTAAGTAGTATTCCATTGTGTGTATATCCCACAAATAGTTCATCCATTCACCTGTTGATAGATATGAGTTGCTTTTAGTTTGGCACTATTATAATAAAGCTACTATGGACATTCATCTATAAGTCTTTTTTTTTTTTTTTTTTTTTTTTTTTTATGGTGTCTTCGAGGTCACCCTGGCTGGAGGGCAGTGGTGTGATCTTGGCTCAGTGCATCCTCTGCCTCCTAGGTTCAAGCGATCCTCCTGCCACAGCCTCCCGAGTAGCTGGGATTATAGATATGTGCCACCATGCCTGGCTAATTTTTGTATTTTTAGTACAAACAGGGTTTCATCATGTTGCCAGGCTGGCCTCAAACTCCTGACCTCAGGTGATCTGCCTGCCTCAGCCTCCCAAAGTGCTGGGATTACAAGCATGAGGCACCACGCCCTGCCTCTTGTTATTTTTAATACAGATTTTGTTAGTAGTTATTTACCCCATTCAATTTGCATTGAGGCCTAACTTAATCTTTTCAAAGAACAAGCTTTTGGTTTTGTTACTCTTCTCTATATTTGTTCTTTAAATTATTGATTTATGCTTCTAAAGTTTAAGTATTTCTTTTTTTTGAGTTTAAAATGTTGATTTTTTTCAGTTTATGTTCATCCTCTTTATGTAATCATATCAATTTTTTTTGGTTGTAAAATCAATGATCTTAGCCTGGATTTCATAGAAAATAGAGCCTGAGTCAAGAATGTAATGCTAATACTTTAATTGGAAGAGTTAATTTTAGGAACGAAGAGTGAAGAAAAAACAGTAAGAGAGGCAACAAAGGATATGAACCAATGTAAGGTGACACCTTCTGTCTACATTGGCCATTTCATTATGATAAACTGCAAAGAATGCAGCTGGTTGCTTTGCAGGTAAACTTGCTTAGTCTTGTGGGACATCTCCAAGCATTCAGGCTATGTAGGGAAACCATGACTCTGAATAATATGGGAAGGAGGAAGGAAAGATAATCTGTTCTTTTGTCTCTTCCATTGGTCAAAATTAATCACCTGTGGAGTTAATGTCACCCATACTTCCAAGTTTTATAGTCTGATCCTTTTGGTACCTGCTTGGGAAGTCATATGCCATACCCTAAAGTGCAGGATTTTGTCCAATCCAGAAGTGGTGGGAAGAGCCAGGAACTCAGATTATGTGGCTGGTTTAACTAACTGACCAACTAAGGGGTCAGGGAAGACCTGGCTCTCTTTGGTGAAGAAATAAGTGTTTCCTAGGTAGTAGGACTTCATGAACCCAAGTGCTGGCAGTCAGCCTTAGCAGCAGGACTGTGACTGGGCCTCTCATAGAGAAGTAGTTGCCACAGTGCCTGATACAGAGCTTGTACCTGAGAGTCCAGAAGACTATGGCATTGACAGAACCTGGGTTATATTAGACAGGTAAGACACATCAATATCAATGTTTATATTATTATTTCTGTAAACATATTATTCTCTGCTGAGTCACTTTCTGTATTTTTTTGTTCTTTTATAGCTTCATTTTTCCAAGAACTAATAATTGCCTAATTTATTTAGAAAACTAGCTTAGTATTCTATGTTCCTTTTCCCCCTTTTCCCCACATGTTTCAAAAGTATTGTCAAATGCCCGTCAATGTTTTTTATATGTTTGGCCAGGCACGGTGGCTCATGCCTGTAATCCCAGCACTTTGGGAGGCTGAGATGGGTGGATCACCTGAAGTCAGGAGTTCGAGATCACCCTGGCCAACATGGTGAAACCCTGTCTCTACAAAAATACAAAAACTAGCTGGGTGTAGTGGTGGGCACCTGTAATCCCAGCTGCTCGGGAGGCTGAGGCAGAAGAATCGGTTGAACCTGGGAGGCAGAGGTTGCAGTGAGCTGAGATTGTGCCGCTGCACTCCATACAACATGGGTGACAGAGCAAGACTCTGTCGCAAAAAATTATCTCTCTCTCTCTCTCTCTCTCTCTCTCTATCTAGATATATCTATCTCTATGTCTATCTCTATATAGATAGATATAGATCTATATAGATAGAGATATAGCTATCTATCTCTATAAAGATATAGAGATATATCTATAGATATAGAGATATAGAGATAAATAGCTATAGATAGATCTATTAAAATGCATCAGTCCCTTTTAATAGATAGATAGATATATCTAGATAGCTCTATTTATCTCTATATCTATCTATATCTCTAGATAAATAGGTATATCTATTAAAATGCATCAGTCCATTTTTCCCCCCTAGAGATATTTCTCCCTCCAAAGCCTTCTATCTTCCTTCTTCAATTCTCAATGCTTACCCTCTAGGCCTAATGGGCAGCTCTTCTCCTGGGATATTCCTTTGCTATGATTCTGAAAATCTCCTTTCACTTCAAGTGCATCATTTCCTGGATTCTGTGCCTTCCTCTTTCATACTTTGCTCCCTCATTTTGGTGGAGCACATCCTCCAGTAGCTTCATAACAAAAATATGAGTAATAAATATACTGAGGCATTTCTGCATAAAATAAGTTTATTCTATAATAGATATTAATAAATAATAATGTAATAGAAAAAATATATATTTGCATGTATCACCTAGGAATGAGAATATTTTCCTACATACTCAAAGCATCTTTTTTTCATACACATAAAAATATAGTCACATACCACCTAACATTTCAGACAAGGATGAATTACATATTTGACAGTTGTCCCATGATAGTATAATACTGTATTTTTACTGTACCTTTTCTATGTTTAGATACACAAATACTATCATGTTACAGTTGGCTCCAGTATTCAGTACAGTAACAGTCTATACAGGTTTGTAGTGTAGGAGCAGTAGGCTCTGAAATTCCCATTTCATCACTTTTATTATAGTTTACTGTTCTCTCATTAAATTCTTAATCTGACCTTTATCTTCTTCATCACAGTGACTATAAAGTTTATGTCCCAAGCTCGTTTTTATTTATATTTTCTCTCCTTTTTATGTATATGTGTGTGTGTGTGTGTGTGTGTATACATATATATATATATATATATATTTTTTTTTTTTTTAATAGAGATGGGGTTTCACCGTGTTGGTCAGGCTGGCCTTGAACTCCTAATCTTGTGATCCACCTGCCTCAACCTCCCAAAGTGCTGGGATTACAGGCATGAGCCACCATGCCTGGCCTTATTTATATTTTTAAATTTATATTTTCTCTCCTTTTTATTTGCTTTGGTTCATATTTATTTGTTTTTATTTGTTTTGGTTCATGTTGTCATGTATCTTTGTGTGTCTGGTTACTTTTAAATCATATATAGGACGCTCTGTTGGTAAACTAATTTAGTTTGAGGGATCAAGATGATTTGAAGATGACTTTAATTCTTGTGAACGCCTGTTTCAATTTTATTCTTACCCTTAGGGTGTAGCTCTTTGGTATCTCAACTTGAATTCCTTTTGGTGGTCATTGTCTACCAGTGTCTGTCATATATATCCTTGAGAGTAAATCAAAAGTAAAGTTGAGCCTACCAGACTCTCAAGCTCACTCTTGAGACTCACATCCTACTCCAAGAAAATACAGTTTCAAATGATGAGCTGAAATCCTGGGCTTCTGTATTTCCTAGACTTGGGCTTAGAAAGTCAATCTAGTTAGCTCTCTGGTACATTCAAGCATGTTTTTAAAAAATATATTTTGTCCACCTTTCCTGGTTGCACTCAGTGGGAAACTGGTGTGAATGACCCAGTCAATAATTGTCAGAAGCAGAAGTCCTTCCCATCTACTTTTCTATCCTTAAGGTTTTTTGGTATTTCTTATAGTTTATTTTTCCTCTTCTGTTTTCTTCATCTTTATCGGTTTATACATTTTAAATTTATTCTCATTTTAGTGAGATTTTCAAAATAAGAATAAGGAAATATATACATATGGCCTATCTACTCTGTTTAACTGAAAATCTCCATCTTCTTCATCTAGACTCATAGCCCATGTCCAACACATTCTTCTGTTGGTAATTCAGAATACCACAATCTCTTGGCTGCCTCAATTTAACCTAATATTATATTTCTCTACTTCTACATATCACCAGTGGAGCAATGTACATGTGTTTCATTTAATTTGTCTCAATTTCTTTTTTTTTTTTCTTTTTTTCTCTCTTTTTTTTTAGGTGGAGGGGGGACGAGCTGTTTATTTCAGGGAGCGGGCAGGGGAGGGGGCTCAGTCTTTCTTGGCAGCGGCTTTCCTCATGGCAGCCAGGATGTTGCTCAGCTCCTCCCGCTTCCTCTTGGCGCGGATGTGTGTCCCCACCCTTTTCTTGATGAACTTGAGGGCCCATTTGTCCTTGGAGACCTTCAGTAACTCCATGGCGCGCTGCTCCTACGGGACAAAGCCACACACCTCCCGGATCACGTCCCGCACGAACTTGGTGTGTTTGGTGGGCTTGCTCACGTTCTTGGTTACCTTGTGGCCCTTGTTGAGGCCCACGGCCATAGGATAGCAAAGAGCCATGGCTGCTACTCTCCATTGGTGACCATGGCAGAAGGGCTGGCACCGCGCGGAACTCTCTCAATTTCTTATATATCTAATTTACCAACATCTTGTAATTTAGTTTCCATTCTATCAGCTGAAATCATATTTATAAGACTAATGTTCAATTTATAGTAATGGAAGCAGCATGAAGCGGTGTGGCAAACCGTCTTACAAATTACAAGTATAAAATATTTTTTAAAACAATAATTTGAAAGTGGGTTATCTGGTCTCTGTCATAAGTAATCAACTCTGCTACTGTAATGTGAAAGCAGTCATAGACGATACATTTAAAAATGGATGTGACTGTGTCTCAGAACAACTTTTTTTAATACATATAGGTAGCAGGCCAGATATGGCCCATAGGCTGTATAGTTTGCAGCTCTGTCTTAGAGCAACCACTAAAAACAAACCACAAATAGACATACTCTAATACACTACAGATAAGTCAAAATGGGATGCTAAAATATGTTCACGTAATTCACAGGAAGGCAGAAAAAGGAAAACAGTAGAGTAAGAAGCAGAGAGAACAAATAGAAAACAAATAATGAAATGGCAAACTTAAATCCTAACATAAATAAATGCTATGGTATTTTGCCCATTTTTAATGGGGTTATTTGTTTTTTGCTTGCTTGATTGTTTAAGTTCTTTGTAGATTCTGGATAGTAGACCTTTGTCAGATGCATAATTTGTGAATATTTTTTCCCATTATGTAGGTTGTCAGTTCACTCTGTTGATACTTTCTTTTGCTGTGTAGGTGCTCTTTGGTTTAATTAAATCCCACTTGAATTTTTTTTTTTTTTTTTTTTTTTTGGAGACAGGGTCCCTCTTCATTGTCTAGGCGGGATTGCAGTGGTGCAGTCATGGCTCACTTCAGCCTCGACCTCCCAGGCCCAAGCAATCCTCCCACCTCACCCTCCCGAGTAGCTGGGACCACAGGTGTCCATGCTCGGCTAATTAAAAACATTATTTTTGGAGGGATGGAGTCTCCTTATGTGGCCCAGGCTAATCTTGAACTTCTGGGCTCAAGAGATCCTCCTGCCTCAGCTCCCCAAAGTTGGGATTACAGGCGTCAGCCACTGGGCCTGGCCTCCAATTGCTTTTGAGGACTTACTCATAAATTCTTCCCAAAGGCCAATGTCAAAAATGGAGTGTCCTAGGTTTTCTTCTAGGAATCTTATAGTTTGAGGTCATACATTTAAATCTTTAATCCATTTTGAGTTAGTTTGTGTATACAGTGAGAGTTAGGGGTCTGGTTTATTCTTCTGCATCTGGGTAGCCAGCTATCCCATCACCATTTATTGAATAGAGCATCCTTTCCTCATTGCTTTTGTTGTTTTTGTTGTTGTTGTTGAAGATCAGATGAGTGTAAGTGTGCAGTTTTATTTTGGGGTTCTCTATTTTGTTCCATTGGTCTAGTGTCTGTTTTTGTACCAGTACTATGTTGTTTTGGTTACCGTAGCCTTATAGTATAGTTTGAAGTCAAGTAATGTGATGCCTCCAGCTTTGATCTTTTTGCTTAGGATTGCTTTGGCTATTCAGGCTCTTTTTGGGTTCCATATGAATTTTAGAATAGGTTTTTTTGTTTTGTTTTGTTTTTTTAGTTCTCTAAAAATGACACTGGCAATTTGCCAGGAATAGTGCTGAATCTGTAGATTGCTTTGGGCAGTATGGCCATTTTAATGATATTAATTCTTCCAACCTGTGAATATGGAATGTTTTTCCACTTATTTGTGACACTTGCGATTTCTCTTAGCAGTGTTTTATAGTTTTTCTTGTATTAGGAGAACTAATACACCTCCTTGGTTAGATGTTATTCTAGGTGTGTGTGTGTGTGTGTGTGTGTGTGTGTGTGTGTGTGTGTGTATGTGTATTGTAAATGGGTTTGTGTTCTTGATTTGGCTCTCAGCTTAAATATTATTGGTATATAGAAATGCTACTTATTTTTGTACATTGATTTCTGTATCCTGAAACTTTACTGAAGTCACTGTTAAGGTTATTTATGTCTTCTAATTGTATTCCTATGTGGAAATACTGTATAATGGTATGCTATTGCAGATCTCTTCCCAACACTATGTTCAATGACATAATATTGGTGGCTTGAAATTGGCTGTGGTAGGAGAATTTACATCATGGAAATCAGCAAACCAGGCTCCACACACACCCCTGACATCCAGTAGTTAAACATCTCATCACTGGACATACAGGAAAACTTCAAGTATTTAGAAATTAAACAATATACTTCTGAATAACACACAGATCACCAAGGCAAGTGGATCGCTTGAGGCCAGTAGTTCAAGACCAGCCTGCACAAAATGGCAAAACTCCATCTCTACAAAAAAAAAAAAAAAAAAAAAAATTAGCCAGGTGTGGTGGCATGCCTGTAGTCCCAGCTACTAGGGAGGCTCAGGTGGGAGGATCACATGAGCCTAGGAGGTGGAGGCTGCAGTGAGCTATGACTGCACCACTGCTCTCCAGCCTAGGCAACAAAGATTGACTGGCTAATATTTGTTAAGAATTATTGTGTCTAGACCAGGCACAGTGGATCACACCTGTAATCCCAGCACTTTGGGAGGCCGAGGTGGGTGGATCACAAGGTCAAGAGATCGAGACCATCCTGACCAACATAGTGAAACCTCATCTCTACTAAAAATACAAAAAAGTTAGCTGGGCATGGTGGTGTGTGCCTGTAGTCCCAGCTACTCAGGAGGCTGAAGCAGGAGAATTGCTTGAAACCAGAAAACGGAAGTTGCAGTGAGCCGGGATTGTGCTATTGCACTCTAGCCTGGCGATACAGTGAGACTCTGTCAAAAAAAAAAAAAAAAGAATTTTTATGTCTAACCAGGTATGGTGGCTCATGCCTATAATCCCAGCTACTTGGGAAGCTGAGGTGGAAGGATTGCTTGAGGCTAGGAGTTTGAGACCAGCCTGGGCAACACAGCAAAACCTTTATTGAAACTCTGTCTCAGTAAATAAATACATACAGATCCAAATAAATAACCAACCCACAGGTCAAAAAAGAAATCACAAAGGAAATTAGAAAATAATTTGAACTTAATGATAATGATAGCAAAACAAATCAAAATGTGCAGGATTAGCTAAATTAGTTTCTAGAGAGAAGTTTATAGCTATAAATGCTTATGTTGGATAATAAGAGAAGTCTAAAATTTATGATCTAAGATTCTACCTTAAGAAGCTAGAACAAGAAAATCAAATTAAACCCAAAATAAGTAAAAGGAAAGAAATAATAGCTCAGAATAGAAATCAGTGAAATAGAAAACAGACAAAAATAGAGACAGTCAATAAGACCAATAGCTGTTTTTTCAGAAGATCAATGAAACAGATAAATCTGATCAGGAAAAAAGAGAAGTCACACTGCCGATATCACAAATGAGAGAGGACATCACTGAAAATCTTTTAAATATTAAAAAATAAGGAGAAATTATTAACAACTTAATGTCAACAAATTTAATAAATTAAATGAAATGTATGAATACCTTGACAGACATAAACTAACACGGCTTACTCAGGAAGAAACAATCTGAATAGGTCTATATATCCTAAGAAGATTAAATGGGTAATTAAAAACCTTTCACAAAGAAAACTCCAGGCCCAAAAGGCTTTATTGGTATATTCTATTAAATATTTAAGGAAGAAAAAATTCCAATCATACCATATGTTCAAAAAATAGAGAAAAAGAGAATACTTCCAAACTCATACTTTGAGAACAGTAATCACCCTGGTATCAAAACTAGACAAAGCCATCCCAAAGAAAGAAGTGTATATACAAATAACTTTCATAAGCCTAGGCACAATACTTCTTTATTTTATTATTATTCTTCTTCTTTTTTAAAAGATAAGGTTTTATTATGTTGCCCAGGCTGGTCTCAAACTCCTAGCCTCAAGCAATCCTCTCACTTCAGCTTCCCAAGTAGCTGGGATTATACGCATGAGCCACCATACCTGGTTAGACACAATAATTCTTAACAAATATTAGCCAGTCAATTTTAGCAACATATATAAGAGATAATATAACTAAGCAGGGTTGTAAGATTAATTTCACATTTGAAAATAAATGAAATTTACCACTGGAATAGCTAAAATTGAAAAGATTGATAATTTAAAAGATTGAGAATATAAACTTATAAGGATGTAGAGTAACTGGAACTCTCAAACATTGCTAGTGAGAATGCAAAATGGTGCAACCACTTGAGAAAACTGGTAATTTTTTTCTTTTTTTTTCATATACTCACATGGCCTTCCAATAAATGGCAATTTTAAAGGTTCTTTTCTTTTCTCTTTTTTAAGACAGGGTCTCACCATGTTACCCAGGCCAGAGTGCTGTGGGGCAGTCATGGCTCACTGCAACTTCTACCTCTGAGGCTCAAGCAATCCTCCCACCACAATCCCTCAAGAGTAGCTGGGGCTACACATGTGCACTGCCATGCCTGGCTAATTTTTGTTTTAGTAGAGATAAGATCTCACTATGTTGCCCAGGCTGGTCTTGAACTCCTGAGCTCAAGCAGTCCTCTTGCCTTGGCCTCCCAAAGTGCTGGGATCACCCATGTGAGCCACCTCACCCAACCTCTTTTTTTTATTGATACATAATAATTGTACATATTTATGGAATGATACTTTGTTACATGCATTTAAAATGTGGAATGCTTTAGGAATCTGTAAGTCATCTTTGTTCAGGGGCCATGCTAATCTCCATGCTGTTTCAAATTTAATATATGGGCTACTGAAGTGAGCACAAAACTGCCAGTTTTCGAAATAAGGTTAAACATACATACACATGCCAGCAGTTTCACTCCTAGATCTTAACCCAACAGAAACAAACATATCCTTGCAAAGATTTGTATGCAAATGTTTAATAAAATGATTTATTTTTTTAATAGGCAAAACTGGAAATAACCCAACTGCCTATTGATAGATGAATGATTAATTTTCATATATCCACATAATAAAAAAATACTCAGCAATAAAGAGGAACAAATTACTGATAAGTACAACATGGATGAATCTCAAAAACAGTATGCTAGGTAGATAAACCAGCTGCAAAAGAGTGCATACTGTATGATTCCATTGAAATGAAATTCTAGAAAGAGGAAGATGAACCTATATTGATAGAAAGCAGATCAGTGGTTGCCTTGGCCTGGGAATTGGAGGAGCATGAGGAAGCTTTTTGGAATATCAGTAATGCTTTGTATCTTGGTTATAATAGTGATTACACAAGTGTATACATTTAAAACACACTGAACATATACTTGAAGGGGGATACTTTATTTTATGTAAATTATACCTCAGGCCAGCACAGTGGCTCATGCTTGTAATTCCAGCACTTTGGGAGGCCAAGGTGGAAGGACTGCTTGAGGCTAGGAGTTGGAGACCAACCTGGGCAACATAGTGAGACCCATCTCTACAAATTTTTTTTTCCATTAGCCAGGCATGGTGGTGCACACCTGTAGTCCCACCTACTTGGGAGGTTTAGGAGGGAGGTTCCTTTGAGCCACAGCAAGCTATGATCATGCCACTGCGTCCCAACCTAGGCTTTATGTCAAAATACATATATGTATATATGCACGCAGACACACATATACCTATATATACGTATACATATATATCAGAAAAGTCTTATGTTAACCATTTTCTCCATTGTTACTCCTCAAGGATCGCTCTGCAGTTGTTAACAACTTTCTCCTTCCTGAAGTCATGTTGGATTACCTCATCTCCAGCAGCTTTGGTTTCTTTTGTTAGCTTTTCTTTCTGGTCACACTCATTAGATATAATCATTTCCCAATAATCCAATCTTACTAAGAATTTACCTACCCTTCTAGTTTCATTTTACTGCTCATAACTCTCAAATTTAGCTCTTTAACCCTGACATCCCTACACAATACAGTAGTTGGATTTTTTCACTTGTAAACTCAACTTCAACTCCCAAATTGCTTCTACATCATTATATTAGGCACCCAAGTTCATGATCTCAGAGTTATCCCTGCTCCCTCTTCCTTCTTTTCTTTTTTTTTTTTTTCCACCCATGCAGAAAAAGATGGCACTTTCTTTCTTTATTGAACTTTCCCCCATTCCCCTCAGGTGAATTCCTAAGACCAGTTGGTTCTCTTCCAAAATATTCCCTGTATCTTCCCTTTAGATTTTCACTACTCTCCATTACCGAATATCCAGACTGTTATAACAATAACAGGTCTCTTTGTCTTCATCCACAATTTTTTCTCCTGGCACATAGCACTGCTAGAGTAGTCTTCATGAAGTATCACTTTCATTCTCTACTTTTTTTGCTCAAAACTATTATTCAGTGGACCTCCCCACTTCTCTTCTTGCCTAGAGGAGAAATATCCTAGCATTCAAGTATCAATACAATCGAGCCCAACCTGTCTTTTCC
This sequence comes from Cacajao melanocephalus, assembly GCA_963573385.1. Classification (NCBI taxonomy): domain Eukaryota; kingdom Metazoa; phylum Chordata; class Mammalia; order Primates; family Pitheciidae; genus Cacajao; species Cacajao melanocephalus. The sequence goes on along the minus strand of CAUYLG010006757.1, from coordinate 8,963 downwards.
TTAATTTTCCCTATGAAATCCTCAGGACCCATTAAAATAATTAGCTCACTGCTTTTAATGCTTTTGCCAGTGGCATGCATCCAGCCCTGAATGCCCCTCCGTCTTTACTGTCCATTTTCTACCAATTTTTCAGAGCTACATTTTGCCCTAGCTGGAAGTGACCTCTTTTGATTTGGGGCCACCTAGCACTAATTTCCTGCCTAGCATCGCGATAGGCAGCATGGCATGTTTGAAAGCATCAGCAGATTATTCAACAACTGTCTGATTCATGTTTTTAAAAGGAGCATAATAAAAATAATATCTCATAGTGTTGTAAAAAATAAATGATATACATTAAAGTCTTTAGCACAATACATGGCATATAGACATGTTTAAATATAGCTTTTGGCTGGGTGCGGTGGCTCATGTCTGTAATCCCAGCACTTTGGGAGGCCAAGGCGGGTGGATCGCCTGAGGTCAGGAGTTTGAGACCAGCCTGGCCAACATGGTGAAACGCTGTCTCTACTAAAAATACAAAAACCAGCTGGATGTGGTGGCAGGCACCTGTAATTCCAGCTACTCAAGAGGCTGAGGCAGGGGAATCCCTTAAACCCAGGAGACAGAGGTTGCAGTGAGCTGAGATCACATCACTGGGCTCTAGCCTGGGCGACAGAGCAAGACTCTGTCTCAATAATAATAATAATAAAATAAATACAGCTATTATATGATTAATTATATGATGATTATTATTGAACACTGAGATAAGATGAATAGAATTCCTATCTCTTAAGGGCTTTAACATTATCTAAAAACGTTTTAGTTTTCTCATCTGGATTCTTCAGACTCTGAATTTAGCAAATAACTTAAAATAGGGATCTGCTTGATATTATCATGGCTTGGACTAGCAGCAAGATTGTATTGGGGGGGGTCACAGTGACAGAGACTGTTTTGTCAGTTTAGCTTGTGCTCTTTAAATTATTCAAAAATGTAAACAAGTCTACCAAACAAGTCTGTCCTTCATGAAATATTTAGGGAATATATTTCTTATGCTTTGCAAAATGTATCTCATAATAACCTTTAAATTCCCAATGTAAGAAGTTTTATTTTTCATTAAAATTTAATCTATTTAGGACCAGGAGCTACATTATCTATTCTAGACAAATTTCTTGAAGAATCCTCCAAACTGCAGTCTGATTCACGAGAACCCATTTTGCCTACACAAGCTTGGGATCCAAGTATAAACCAAAAATCATCTAACACATTTATCAAGGAGGTACCAACAAAGAAAGGTAACTAGAAATAAAGATTTCCACTTGGAAGAGGGGCATAAGCTAGACAAGGATGAAGACTCTTACAGTTATAAAATGGCAATCCTGACTTGTTTGAAGTTGATTAGTTGCCTAGATTATTTAATATTAACTAGACTCTGAAATCCAAACTCTTTCAATAAGCAAAGATTTTGTATTTACCTCACAGAATAGCCAACTACAGACCTATGATTTCCTAACAGGTCTTCATTTTTTTAAAAAAATCTACAAATTGTGTTTCACATTCAAGAAGATCTGAATACTTTTTAAAACCTTTTCATTTGGTTGTACTTGCAGTTGGAACCACAAGTAGATTTACCTTGAGAACCTTTGAGTTCTCCTTTTTGGGGACCATTGCTGGAGAGCAGTCGATTGCTTTCCAGATTATGATCTCTCTCATGTATTAGATGAGATGTGAGTGTGTCTGAATTTCTGACACTTTTTCGGTTACATTCAATCTTCTATCCTTTTAATGTAATATTTTCAGAAGTATCAAAATGCAGAGATTCGTCACCTCTTCTGCATCCTGGCCTACATTATGGTGTTTCTCAAACTACCACCATCTTCATGGAGACCATACGTTTCTTGATGAAAGTCAAGGCTGTGCAGGTCAGAATGTTTGGAAAAGGGCAAGTAGATGGGAAGATTTTAGCGAACTCCTTATTCTGTCCATAATGGTATCTTTCAAGCTTAAATATTTGTGAAGCAGAAATCAAATATGGTTTTGAGAGCATACTTTAAGCCCAAAGGGAAGAACATCCAAACATGAACCACTCTTTGCACAAGGCAGCAGATCTCACTCCAGGTCTGTTCCCTGTAGAATACCAACAGAGCTAAATCAGACTCTAAGGCATATGTTGCCTGGTATTACTTTATTATGGGAATTCATTATGTGAGTGTTGGGGGTTCACAGAAGCCAAATCATTCCCCTCTTCCCCTCTAGGTTCTGATCCAATTGGAAACATACACAGTACTATATGGGGGAATAAAAATGTTAGCTTATTTTTATTGGTAAAACTGGGCTGGAGAACATAACTGGCCCCACATTTGACTTACCCATGAAGTCACAGGTAGAGCAGCTGAAGAACTGAAGCCTCTTCTCAGAGAAGCAGAACATCCTAATAGGTCTGCCTACCACATGAGAAGCAAGAAGCATATCCATGAGCAAGCAGTAGGAGAGAGAGCAAGATTCAGGAGCCAAGAGTGTTTGGTTTTGATCCTGCCAAGTGCATGCCCCACTTGAGGGCAGGCAATGTCAAGAAAGGGCAAGAATTATAAACTGGGTGGGATTGAGCCACATTAAGCAGGAGCCTTTAACACATTAACCCTCCTCAAAATAAAAACAGGCTCTCTTCTCCCACAGCTGAACAAGTCATTAGCCCCTCAAGGTCAGAGACCCAGAAGGCAGGTAGAAAAAATAGCTGCAGCTATTCCCTCCAGTATTCTTCTAAAAAGGTGTAAGTATAATGTAGAATTTTCTACATTATAGGGAAAGATAGGAACAGTGGGAGAAGAAAGAAGGATTTACCTTTGACTTAGCAAGTATATCTAACTTTGTTAAATTTGTAGGTCTTATAAAGTATAAAAAGCAAAGATTTGGCCAGGCAAGGTGGCTCACGCCTATAATCCCAGCACTTCTGGGAGGCCAAGGCAGGAGGATTGCTTGAGGCCAGGAGGCTGCAGTAAGCTATGATTACACCATTGCACTCCAGCCCTGGGTGACAGAGCAAGACCCTGTCTATAAAAAAATAAAAAGTACAAAAATACAAAAATTGGCGCAAAGTAGAAAACTGGTAAATACAACCAATGTTTGGAGGTGCATCCAAAACAGACATTTATGTTTCTAAGATTTCAAGTCTAGATTGTTAGAAAAGCAGTTTTGACTCACTGTAAATTTCCTTACAATGTCAGCTGCCTGAAAATGTTGCCTTCTATGTAAATGCGGTGGTTGATCATGTGCCTTTGTCTGCTCTATTTTCTAACACTCACCTAGTATGATGACCAGCAAGACCAGAATTGTACAGTATTGCACGTTATTCACTTGGAAATATCTTCACTTGGTGACTAAGTGAATAGCTGGTAATGGAACTATGAAGTGCTGAATGTTTGTAATTCATCCTTTTTGAAGTTGAGGATAATTATTTCATTCTGTAATATATTTCTTATTTATTATCAAAGACAGAATCCTTCAACTGCAAAAGACACAATGCAGCCATTTATATATTCCTTATAATCTGATTGTCCTTGCAGTTTGTGCACAGAGTGCTTGCACATGAGCTGTTATGCCCTCAAGGAGGTCCCAGCTGTGAGTATTACTTGGTGCTGGCCCAGACACACATTCTTAAGAAGGACTTTGCCAAGGCAGAGGAATACCTCCAACAAGCAGCCCAGATGGACTACCTGGTAATGACTTTTGCTGAAGCCTCTTGATTCTGAAGAAGGGGCTTTATTAAAGGTGGTGATGCCACATTGCACATAGATTTCTGGTGAACAGAGGTGGCAGTCATCAGCTGTCAGTAAACTCATGTTTCTATACCCTTCCATTTGCTTTTCTTAAGTAATCATGAGTTTTGCAAAGGGCAGAGAAAAGGGTATATCTTTAGCTGATAGTGTTTATTTCAGTTTTTCTAGATTTCTTCTATTTTCTCATGTGAATAGCATGGGGGTTATGCTTGAAAGTTTTTCTTAATATTTACTCCACACCCAAAACGGCTTTGAAGAATGCAAGAAAGAAATCTGAGGGCAGACCTAGAAAAATCTCTCTGAGTACAATTAATTGGTTATATTTCTGAGTGCTCTTAGAAAAAGAAGACGGTTGATCTGAAAAAGAAAAGAAAAAGAAAATGGACTTAATCTGTCTAAATTTAAATGTTAAACAGAGGTCATCAAGGTACTTTTAAATACTACCTTATCCCATGTACTACTTGTTTTTTACTTTCCCAGAACCCCAATGTCTGGGGCCTGAAGGGCCATCTCTATTTTCTGAGTGGAAATCACGCTGAGGCCAAGGCATGCTATGAACGAACCATTAGCTTTGTAGTGGATGCTTCTGAGATGCACTTCATCTTCCTGCGACTGGGACTCATCTATCTGGAAGAGAAGGAGGTGAGGGGTAGAGGATGAGGAATAACCCTATGGTCTGGGACCTGATTGTAATTCAAGCATTAACACCCATCTGTGTGGACTAAAAATTGTAATATAATAATGACACTTTTACATCCAAAGGTAAAGTGACTTGCCCAACATCAGACAACCAGTAATTAGTGGAAGCAGCATTCAAATGCAGGCAGGCTGAAACCAGAGTCTGTGGTGTTAACCATTATGCTACTAAATAGTTCTTAAGAACTCGATAATGTTATGTTAGCTAAAATTGTATTAGCAGTAGTGGAAACATCCTCAGCTTGGCTTACCTAAAAGAAAGTATCATGGGCTTCAAAAAGACTTCTCTCCAAACTTCCTCTTAAACACAGAGGGTTATATTTAATCTAACTGAGGCTAACCCTATTCCGCAGTGCACTCAGACCTGACTGTGGAAGCGGCCCCTCCCCATATTTTGGGAAATATTCTGAATTCTTTGAAAAAAACAAACAAACCTTTCTCTTACAGAAATTTCAATACATGCAAAGCAAACAGAATAGTAGAATGAACCACCATGGACCCATCATCTCACTTTAACAGTTATCAACATTCTGCCAAAGGCCTTTTAACTCCCTTGCTTTTGTTTTGACTTTATTCTATTTTTCCCCTCAGAACACCCAGTTGTCTTTTCATTTAATATAAAACAACAGCAACAAGAAATTGCAATGCCATATAACGTAAGTGGCATTGCAGTAAGCTGAGGTGGCGCCACTCGGAAGGCTCACATAGGCTTGAGAGAATTCCCTGTCCCATTGTAGTGAAATATATAAGGAAAAATTTTCTTTCTGATGTCATAGAAAGCTGCATCTTCAGAGCGCTGCTGACTTAGGCAGTCCCTGGGCAAGCAGTTCTTAGGCTGTTTGCTGAGGCTCTGCTATAGATGCATCTTGTGTTGGAGATAAAGGACAAGAAATTGTCCCTTCAGGGCTATGTCTTTTGAAAGTTTGTTTTTTCAGTTTTTCTAAAATCCTAAGACCTACTACAACAAAGGGAATAGATTTACAGAATAATGAGGCTGTATCAAGTATACCTTTTAGTCCAGAGATTGCATGTCTGTCATGCTACCACATTATGTTGCATTAAAGTAAAAGAAGGTAATCCATGAAGTCTAGGTAGAATTCAGATAATCATTATAGTCACCCAGAACTTTTGGTGTAACTCGTTGTCTCAACTCTTACAGAGACTATAAATGTCTTTGGAACTACTTCCAAGTGAAAGTCTGCCCTTCATGTGATCTATCCATCTCCTCTCACCAATCTTCTTGCGATAGCTCCCTTAAGGTAGACGTAAAAGTACAATAAAGGACTTGCTTAACTTAGATTGTTCTGGAGCGCAACTATCAGAGATCCCATGATCATCCCAGCAATACAGGGTTTGAAGCCTCTATAACAGTGGCTTTGTGGTGCTTTCTTTTTGCAGTATGAAAAGGCAAAGAAAACCTACATGCAAGCCTGTAAGAGATCACCTTCATGCCTTAGCTGGCTAGGACTGGGAATCGCCTGCTATCGGGTAAGAGGATGAAGGCTTGAGAGTAGGTCTGTGCATATAGCTGGCCTTGATTCTTTGGCATTCCAGGCATCCTGGGGGTTTGTGATGATGCTAGAATAACAATCAGCGCAGTCTGCTCTAATGAAAAGTTGTTCTTCAAAGGTGTTCAGTGAACTGAAGTTCACTTAAAAATCCCACAAAAACCTGAACCAAGAAACTATATAACAAAAGCAATTCATGGTATTTGGTATAGACACTCTTTTATAACATTAAGAAAAAGGTGATATGGGAGATGAGAATCTATTAAAGTCAATTAAAGAAATTGATTGACGCTTATTAAGCACTGTGAGACTTCCATATGCAGGAGGAGTTGCTGTAGCTTCTGGTAGAAACTTTTGCTCTGCTTCCCCTAAAAACTCTTTACTTAACCTTCCCTCCTTTCCTCCAGTCTTCAAAGAGGTATACATCCTTGTGTTCCTGCCTAATTTCTTCAGGTATATTATTGATTCCATGCCTCTCCTTTTCTTTGAATATCTACTCACTCTTTTTTTACCTTTTTTTTTTTTCTTTTGAGATAGTCTCACTCTGTCTCCCAGGCTACAGTGCAGTGGTGCAGTGGCGCCACCTCAGCACACTGCAAGCTTTGCTTCCCGGGTTCAAGTGATCCTCTCCCTCAGCCTCCTGAGTAGCTGGGATTACAGGTGCCCACCACTATGCCAGGCTAATTTTTGTATTTTTAGTAGAGATGGGGTTTCACCATGTTAGCCAGCCTGGTTTTGAACTGACCTCAAGTGATCTGTCCACCTCAGCCTCCCAAAGTGCAGGGATTATAGGCGTGAGCCACTGTGCTTGGCCCCTCATTGCTTTTTTTCAACCATAAAGATAATATGTGTTCATTATAGAAAATTTAGAAGAAGCCAGAAGCAGTGGCTCACACCTGTAATTGCAGCACTTTGGGAGGCTGAGGTAGAAGGATCTCTTGAGCCCAAGAGTTTGAGAGAAACCAACCTGGGCAACAGAGCAAGACCCCTATCTCTACAAAAACATTAAAAATTAACCAGGCATGGTGGCATGTGCTTGTAGTCCCAGATACTTGGGAGACTAAGATGGGAGGATTGTTTAGTGGAAACACAGAAGTTAGAGGCTGCAGTGACCCACAATTGCACAACTGCACTCCAGCCTAGGGGACAGAGCAAGACTTCATCTCTAAAATAAATAGACAAATAGATACAAAATATGAAGAAAACATTAAAGTATCCATAACTCCACAAGTTGGTGATAACCACTGTTAACATTTGAATGCATTTTCCTCCCATTTTTTTTATATGTATGAAAGCAATTTTAATGTAAAAACTGTAAATATTTACTGCTTTGTAATCTTTTTTCTACTTAACAGTATAGTATTGGTATCTTCTTACAGCACCAAATAGTATAAAATATGAATTGGAATGACTGCATGGTATTCTCTGATATATGGATAAATATATAAGATGATCATTTAATTTATCATATAAACCAGGCCACTTCTGAAAATGAAAAAGATGTTATTAAAATTTTACAAGGCCAACCAGGACATAAAGTCATTTATGCATAAGCTATGTGCCCCCTGTTCCACCTTCCCAGAAAGGATGTTAAACATCTGTAGTTGTTAGAAACCTGACAGTATTGTGAAAAGTACAAGAACCAGCTCTACAAACAATTTGATATAAGTCATGCTTCTATTTGTATGAGAATTGTAAAAAAAAAAAAAAATTTCATTGAGATAGAAACAAAAAAATAATTTAGCTAAGTACTACCACTAGGATGTCCAGTAATCTTTACCCTCTCCTATCAGTGTTTTAGTTATACCATACCTACGTGTGGATATACCGTAAGACCAATTCTTGGACGTGCTGTTAGCTATTATAAAGAAAGCTGAGGTAGGCTTAGCATAGTGGCTCATACTTGTAATCCCAGCACTTTGGGAGGCCAAGGCGGACAGATCGCTTGAGCCAGGAGTTCAAGACCAGCCTGAGCAATGTGGCAAAACCGTGTCTCTACAAAAAAATTACAAAATTAGCTGGGTGTGGTGGCATGTGCCTGTGGTCCCAGCTATGGGGGAGGCTGAAGTGGGAGGATCACCTGAGCCCAAGGAGGTTGAGGCTGCAGTGAGCCATGATCATGCCACTGTACTCCAGCCTGAGCAATGGAGTGAGACCCTGATACGGTTTGGCTGTGTCCCCACCAAAATCTCAACTTGAGTTGTATTTTCCAGAATTCCCACGTGTTGTGGGAGGGACCCAGGTGGAGGTAATTGAATAATGGGGGCTAGTCTTTCCCGTGCTATTCTCTTGATAGCGAATAAGTGTCACCCATGTTGGGTTTATCAGGGGTTTCCATTTTTGCCTCTTCCTCATTCTCTCTTTCCTCCACCATGTAAGAAGTGCCTTTTGCCTCCCACCATGATTCTGAGGCTTCCTCAGCCATGTGGATCTGTAAGTCCAATTAAACTTCTTTTTCTTCTAGTCTCGGGTATGTCTTTACCAGCAGTGTGAAAACAGACTAATACAAACTTTGTCTCTAAAAAATAAAAACTAACTAAATAAATAAAGCTGAGATAAACATTATTGGACATAAATCATTGTATTTAACTCTATTTCCTTAGAATACATTCTAAGAGATTGTAGAAATATTTTTAGTCTTTAAATTATAGTGTTAATTTGCCTTCTGGAAAGTCTATATACTGATTTATACTGTCAGAAAGTGTGAGAGTCCATTTTATTGTTACCTCATTAACAATGGGCATTATGATTTGCCAATTTGATACGTATCTTAATTTGCATTTTTGTTGCTAAGGTTGAAATAATGTTATCTATATATTTCTTTTTTTTTTTTTTTTTGAAAGGAAAAGAGAGGAAAGAAAGTGAGAGTGAAAGAAAAAAAAGAATGTACGAGAGAAAGAAAGAGGAAGAAAAAGAGGGAGAGAGAACAGGATTCTTGTTCTACTGCCCAGGCTAGAATGCAGTCTAAAAATGGGTATTAAAAACCTCTATTATGCCAATAATTGTGTTT